>JAULCD010167569.1:0-10908 GCA_032361085.1 Calliostoma canaliculatum
ATAAAAAAAGTTAGGGTCGGCACCTGTATTGTAGGCAAGGTCGGGTAATCGGAACCACAACACTTTTTTTATTTGGCCATAAACATAAAAATAACATATATAAACAAGAACTCAGCCTCAGCTCAGTCATAAGCGGAATGGGGTCAATAACATTGGCCTTTTTCATAAAAAGAGACATACTTCTTAAAAAAAAATTGTGCAGTTTAAATAGACTTTATATTTTCTCCACCGAATGTGTAAACACCCTGAACTCTTTTGTTGTGATGACTGCCGTTAAAAAGTTAGGTTACTCATTTAAATGTTTTTACACACAACTTTCATTGAGGTAAAATAAGAAGTCTGTCCCTTATAAATGCTGTTTTAAATAGATTTAACTACCTGGAGCCTCCAGACAAATCATGATTATTTGTCATGGAAAAGATATAACAGCCTTGCTAGGACTTAGTAAGTGTATCTTGTCACAAAGATGATGTTAACATTTTCAGATGTCAACGAATGTACTTCTGGTTCGCATAACTGTGATGGAAATGCAGACTGCACAAATGAAGCTGGAAGTTTTCTGTGTAAATGCAAGACTGGGTATGACGGAGATGGAACTACATGTACAGGTAAATACTGTGGAAATTCGGGCTAATAAATTACTACTGTAACAATATTACCCAATGATGAGATGACTCAAATTCTCAGTGGTGAAGACACGTCATGTACACTGTGAAACATGCTTATACTGACACCCTTGTTTCCTCATTGCAAGCTCAGACACAGTGGTTTTATGTAACTTTATGGTGGGTATTCACTTGTTGTTAATTTAATAGTTGACGCCAAATCACACTCACTAACTCACTCCCTAACTTGCTTCCAAGGTTTAGTGTGTTTGCCAAACAAACTATACCAATTTCAGTTCATCAGGATTTGTTATGGAATAAAAAAAATTTAAATACGAATATCAATCAATATCAAGTTTTGGATAATATTGTGTTTTTATATTAGTTTGTATTTAAACTCTCTTATGGTTATTAACTGACCACATCAAAACTGTAAATTTGATTTGATAAAGAAACCAATTCCTTGATAACTTTGGCATGCAGTCATTATGAAAAAGACTGATCCAAATGTGTCTAACACAGCAGGGAATATGAAACTGTAAAACACATGTAATTGGACTTAAAACTGTAACTGCTGCTGAAAACGTATCCTGTGATAAATTAATTGAAGAAGATCCAAGAGAAGCTCTTATTAACAAACTATCATAACAAAATGTTTTCCACAAAGCAAAAAAAAAGAGACACTCTTTTAAACAAATGATTACAGAGTAGGATATCAACAGCCTATTTAGATTGGAATTTGGAAGTTGAAACAATTCTGTGCCTGGCACACTACAGGTTAAACCATTAGTCCTCATCTATACGTGAAGTAGTCTTCAAAGCAAATGAGAACATGGACGTGTCTCTATGACTAACATAAACCTATAAATGTTGTCATGTTTTTTTTATTTCTTATTATTTTGTATTTCGAAATATTATAATTGCTGGGGGAGTAACTCTGGGTTAATAGGTTCGGTTTAAAATTGTTGTAAACTGTGATTATTTAAAACAAAACAAAAGTTCCTTTTTTGTTGAAACGTACACAGTTTACATCATGTTTGGAATGTACAAACAACCAAGTGTAATCAAATATTTCTGTTATTCTAGTTGAACCCGATTGCAACAATGGTGGCCACACCTGTTCAGTTCAAGCTTCATGTCAAAACGTCAACGAAAAATACGTCTGTGTCTGCAACGACGGGTATCAACTGGTTGATGAAACATGTTCAGGTAAATGTTACATGTACTGGGCCATTGGGTCGGGTTCCACATCCACATCCACGTCCACATCCACATCCACATCCACATCCACATCCACATCCACATCCGTTTAGAAGTTGGCGATAGACGTATAAGAAGAGCAATATGTTGTAGAAGTAACTTCTTTTTGTGCTGAGAGAAATCTTAATGGAATAAAAAAAAAAGTTGTTATTTGTAATATATTTATCTTCTATTACGCTGAGAGGTATCTTAGTGGAATAAAGAAGTTGTTATCATTCATATATTTATCTTCTATTACGTTCAAAATATGTGTAAACATTTATTTGTCTAGTCTGAATCACAAATATTGCCACTTCTGAACGGGTATGGTAGAAAAGGAAGGGATGCTTATTCCTGATCCTGTTTACAAAGTAAACATAGGATAACTCCTACCTTGTAGCTATCGAGGTTACCTGCGCATGTTCACCCCGATCGTCATGCTACTTCCGGTTGGCCATTTGGTCTTGACTTCTTCCTGCCGATCCCAATTGTGAGTATGTAGGAGAGACGTACTCTAGTTATGGAATGTATGCCACTCTAGGAACTACTAACCACAACCACATGCATATTCTCGCCTGGCACGCAAAGGTATCTTCGTGGAAAGCTTTCAGTCTCTTTTCTTTGTCACGGAGAACGACCGCACATTGATATTGGATCAAGAAAATCCTTTATTCTCTCTTTTCTGTCTTTTGTCTGTCCCTATTTACTAGGAAAAGAGGGTCTGATTCTTAATCTTCAGTGAACAGGGATTTGATGCAATTCCTATGGCCGGGTAAAATGGTTATCCATAAGTACCGGATACAACCCTTCAATCATCGGTAGAAGCTTTGCCTAACAAGCTATGTCACGTCAGCCGGGCGCCAACCAGCAACTCAATAAAGTCTTTCATTTGGGGCGCCTCACTTCTACTAACGCCCTGGCTCAAGAGGTCGTCGTTCTGGCGTTCTACTCACACTGTCTATCTAACACTTTTGTCCATGGACGACTGGCATTTGCCAGACCCATCTGTTTCTATTTGATCTGTGACAGTACGTGGTACATTGCTCACGTTCGTCAGTAACTAGGCTCTTCTTGACGACTCCTACAGCCAGATGGTACGTCAGTGCGGCACAGTTTTGGAGCAATTATCCTGAATGGCGTGTCCCGAAATGTTTCGCCTGTCCCAATTAGTGCCTCGCGCGATATCGCCGCCTGTTTTTCCATGCGGCTTTCAGAAATATCCGGGTCAGGCTAACAGACATTTCCGGGAGCCGCACGGTAAGGGTTAGCACTCTAACCTCAGGAAGCAGTTTAACCTTCAGCGGATCTCAACGAAGCATTCGAGTCTCTAATGCAGAAGGAGGCTGTGCCAAAAAGGGAATTTGTACAAGAAACGCCTCATTTACAAGATGAGGGCATTAAATAAGGATTTTTATTGAGGTGCCTCCACCATTCAGAATGTTGACCTTACCTGTACTGCGTACCATTGTCAGGTCCGAGGATTACCTGGTATCAACACACCTGCAGGATTTCTACCTGCTTGTTCTGATACATCCCTCGGACTGACAGTTTCTTTGGTGTGTGTACCGAAGGAGACACTACCACAGGGTGGTGCTCCTGATTGCAATATTTTTGGTCCTGTGGCTTTTCACACGTATCACCAAGCCTGTGGTTCAGATTTTACACAACAGAGAAGAGAGCACTGACTTCTATATAATTACAGCTTTCACGGCCACCTTCACCCCCGCGCCCAATCAGCAGCTCATGTGATAGCGTGTTCTGGGGCTGCTCACCTCGGCTAAGGACTTGACTCATAAGGAACGGTTACAACTACGGTCGATACAGCGTTTCCTGTGGCTCTACTTACAGTTTTCAAGCCGGCTCCTAGGGTTCTCAGAATGCCTTCAGGAGTACCTAAGGTGGTGTCTGCGCCTCTTAAACATTTATACAGGCGTCTGCATAAGCGAGCCGCCACCTTCTACACCTCTTTGTGGGCTTCTCCAATGAAGGCTGGGACTCCTTAGGACTAGACTTTGGTACAAAAAAATGATATTCCAGCACATAGACTCGTTCGGTCAGCTGTTTAAAGTAGCGTGGTGGTAAGGGGTGCGCATGCACAGATAACCCTTAAGGCTACCAGGTAGAAGTTAGCATGTGTTTATTTCGTAACCAGGGTCAGAAATTAGCTTCCTTTCCCCTCTATACAGATGGCGATGAGAAATATGTAGGATTTAGAGTACAAATAATAATTTTATCCTAAACATTCATTTTTATGTGGAAAGTGCACCGTTTACAATGATCTGTGGCAATTGTAATTTCTTAGTCATTGGGGAGATGTTTTTTGACGTCGTAAATTTACGACTTTTTGAAACAGGACATAGGGAGATGACTAATTTATAAATGTCTTGTGATACCTTTCCTAATCGTCAAGATTAAAAGTCTGTCTGCAGAGATTATTTAATCTTTACAATGGATGCCAACGTAGTTTTATTAGACATTACAACTGTGATTACCTTGATAGTGTCAACCCCATTACCCTACCACTTAATTCGTCTTGGCATTAAATTTAAGAAATATTTGCATCTGGAATACTAAATAAACACATATATTAGTAAACAAATAAAATCTTCAAGAGATCGTCAAGATGTATCAGATCTATCGGTGTCGCCTCAGCATTACAAGTTGATTTACACTTAAGTTTTGCGTGTCTTTTAGTTTAGGATCATATATTTATTGATTTGTCGGTCTTTGAGGGAAAAAATGTAATGTAATATAAAATTCAACTTAAAAACATTGGTATCAGCGTACTAGATAAACATTTCATGGCATCCAGCGTACGATAGTGCGACATCGGGAATACCACTTAACAAGACTCGGCATCCCGCCGACCAAAAGGTGGTTGGCACCCTTTACCTTGTGCTGTTGAAAACAAATCCTATGATAACTTGTTCTAAATAGCTCCTGTAGAAGCTTTGTTGACTAGTTATCCCAGGATAGGTACTCAAAAGCCTATTTTGAGTAGAATTTAGACATTGAAGTTGATCAATATTGAGATTGTCCCAGTTAATAATTCTATGAAATGAATGCTTCTTATAGCTGGGAGACTATGCAATTTTGTAACAACGATATTAGTTGTAGTTTGCTTTTAATTACAACATTATTTTCATGCAAGGTAAAGTGCAGTGTTTAGTCAAAGACTTTGTAGTTTATTACATGTAAGGAATATAGATGATAATATTTCCATACAAATAAAAACAATGTTGTAAAACAGAGTTAACTAATTATGAATTAAAAAAGTATTTTCAAACCTAAGATAATTAAAAATTACAACACAAATCAAATATGTAAAATGTAAAGAAAAGAAGACCGAGATAATTATGTTTATGTGTTTTCACAAGTTTGTTTAAATGTTTACTTTCGTCTTGACTTGAATGCCAATGTTAATGTTTGCATCATCGTCATTGATTTCAAAAACACTTTAAAATATCATTTTGTAAAACTAGTACCACCTTAATTTCAGACATCAATGAATGTGAACATGAGACTCTCAATACTTGTCACACTGATGCTACTTGTACCAACACTGATGGATCGTATAAATGTTATTGTAAAGGAGGCTACTCTGGAGACGGGACAAATTGTGAAAGTAGGTATATTTCGTTGCTAACACGTGACCACAAGTGTTAATTATTATATACTTAGTCACACTTGTCATTTATAAACATCAAGAAAAGCTACAAGTATTATCTCGAACAATCAAGCGATGACAAAATTAATAACTTGCACTTTCTGAAGAAATAAACCTGTTTTCTTTGTAAAGTATACAGTTTACTACAATTTCCACTTTAACCTCGGGGTATACTGTTTAGTTTAGTTTACACTGAAAAAAATATATAGAAATTATTTAGCAGGAAATTTCATTAAACCAATAGAAAACCACTAAATAATTTCTATGCATTCTTTCTGGCCTTAGTTTAGTGAGACGTGCACTTTCTGAAGAAATAAACTTGTTTTTTTTTTGTAAAGTGTACAGTTTACTACAATTTTCACTTTAACCTCGGGGTATACTGTTTAGTTTAGTTTAGTTTAGTTTAGTGAGACGTGCACTTTCTAAAGGAATATACTTGTTTTCTTTGTAAAGTGTAAAGTGTACTACAATTTCCACATGTGTAAATATAACCTATGGGTATAATGTGTCACACAGTCTTGATGAATCTGATCAGACTGTCCAAGACTAACAAGTAAATGTATGTGGATGTTAGGTATACACGCTGGTGACATTTCTACATGTCAAGTTTCATTCTGTTACACAATGGTGACGTTAACTGATAGTAATCTACACATAATTGCAAACTTATAATGTTATTGGAATATGACCGTTCATAATATTTATAATGACTGTTGACATTAATATGCTGGTGACACGATGAGTGTTTTGCTTCAGATAAGAACGAGTGTGAGCTGAAGGAAGATAACTGTCACCTCAATGCTAAGTGTACAGACACCGTTGGTGCCTACACCTGCACGTGTAATACGGGATATTCAGGAAATGGAGTCACGTGTACAGGTAAAAACTCGTGGATTTGTGATAAGTAAACTGCAGAGTACACCCAACCAGTAAAAGATGTTCTGATTACACATGTGACGTCCCGTCTTTCTTTTATCTAAATCTATAAAATAATCATGCATAAAATCATGTCTGACTTAAGGCCAAAAAAAATGTTGTGGTTCCTATTATATGTCTTTAAAATTTAGGGCAGGTCTGTCGGGAATTTTTTTTCTTTTATCGAATTTTTTTTCTTTTCTGATATCAAATTTTAACCCCAAAAGTGCGCATGTTGAATATATTTCAAACAAGTCTTAAAACTGTGACCACCTTGTACTGTTAAAAACCTATCCTGTGATAATTTGTTTAAAAGAGCTTCTGTGGTAGCTCGTTTAAATAAACTATCACAGGATAGGTTTTTAACAGCCTTTATCAGTTATAATTTGAAAACTAAAATAAGCAAATGTTGCGTTCAGCACTTTAAGGCTTAATAAGATTAAATAGGTTTTCAGCTTCAGTAGATGATACAATGTTATTTTTTGTCATTATGATAATTAAAAACAATAGGGTCTGCACCTATTATGTAGGCAATGTCGGGTAGTCGGAACCACAACATAATTTTGGGGGGCCTAATCTAACCCTGATTCACGAAACGCTTGTTCTTTTGAGTCTTTAAATACAAGGGCTTACATTTCCTAAAGTTTCAGAATCGAGTGCCATGGCTGAGTAATTCACTCGAGTAAAACCTGTCCTGTACAATTAAAAAACTTATTTAATTTAATAAGTGGTTTATTTGCGTCAGTTAGGCGCCTGATGAAATGAAATTTAGGACGTTTTTAAATAATTGAAAACAAAATTGATATCACTGGTTTTATAGGTTTCGATGACACAAAAAGACATGAGCAATATTACAATCAAGAAAATCTAAGAAAGCTGTATTTATCCTGACCTTATTTTTAGACTGACGAAGTGTTTGTCTTCTTCAATAACTGTGCTGTATGAAAACAAGAAACATAGGAACACAAGGCTCAATACACCTCACAGCTCAGATGCATGAACACATCTATGGTTGGTCTTTCAGATGACGACGAGTGCGCCAGCAATACGGACAACTGTGACTCGAAAGCCGAGTGTACAAATATCGGAGGTTCTTTCTCATGCAACTGTCCAGCCGGTTACACTGGCGATGGAACAACATGTACCGGTAAATGACTGAATGAAATGATTTGAAAAAATAGTGATTTGCAGAAGTCTGACAAGTGATGTTTTTAGTACAAACAATGTTGTTGCAAAGATAAACTGTCACCCTTACTATGTATTTGTCCCACACAAGTATAGCCCAGAGTATCTCATCAATATTCCTTGTTATATCAATATTCCTTGTTTCGTCAATAGTTTTCCCACATGAGCATAAATAAGAACCACCTGAATACAAGAGCAATTGGGTGGTTTTTTTACTTCACTGAAATAACTATTTTACATGTTTGTATTAAAATTGTTTTGAATAAGGTATTGGTGTATGAATGCTAATGGAATTTCTCTTTTGTTTTAGTAATAATTTATTTCCTCTTGTGATAGTAATTCAGGCCCTTTTTAACATTTTCGATTTCAAAATGTCATTGAAGGTGTTATTTATATCTTTGAACTAAATACCACTGCTGCTACAAATTAAAAAAACAACCAAAAATTGTAACCTGAAAGCAGCATCTGTCTGGTTTTTTGTGCAACATGGCTGACTAAAATAGGCTGTTGAGAACCTATTATGCAGTAATTTGTTTGAGTATGGGTGTTTTTCAACAGAGTAGGGCAAAATAGGTCCCTAAAAACCCAATGTGGTTACAGTTTAAGCCATACTAGATTCAAGTACGTATACTGAAAGTGTTAACATGGCACGGAACATACTAAGTTTATTATATCTTTAGTTTTATTGGCCAACTTTTCCCCTTTCAGGACATTTCTTGTTGCATTATTTATAAAATATATTTACATAATAAAATAACATGTATTTGCTGTTGAAAACGGCGTTAAACCCTAACTCACTCACTCACTCACTCATGTATTTGCTAAATAATTTCTTTGGGGATTTCACAGATTTTGCAAACAAAGTCGGCTTACAACACAATTATTGCAAACATCTTTTGTTGTCGTTTTCTTTGTTAACAAGTCTATCAAAATTAATAGATTTTAAAACTTGTTTTAATTAGACGTGGACGAGTGTTCTGCCCAAAATGACTGTGATGACAACGCCGGGTGTACAAATAACATAGGATCCTACACTTGCGCTTGCAACAGTGGCTACTCGGGGACTGGGAAATACTGTCAAAGTAAGTACACTTACTGTGTTTTATTGTGTTTAGTTAAAATGTCTGGTGAAAACGTTTAAAGCGGTAATTATATTATGACGGCAGTAATGTGTTGTGGTGAATGTTGAAGTGAGTTCTGTCCATCTGTTTGTCTATTTATCCACAATCACTGTCTGGAGCATGTATTCGTTTATCTTCTTCAAGTTTAGCAGGTGGACTAATTGTGACTTCAACTTACAAAACAAAACAGGTCATTACCTCACAATCAGGGGTAAATAAAGTTACGCTTCTCTGATAATTTGTCAATTGAAAGATGAATATACTGTGCATTTTTCACAGTAAGGAGATAAGTTAACATAAAATTAAAACCCTCTGAAATTCATTTAAAATCAAACGCATTAGTGCTTTGTGAGATCTAATAAAACATGCGACCATGAACAATGAGACCTAATTTTTCTGTCAAGACGTAATTCCATGATCTGAAATACGCCTAAAAGCTGAGGCCACAATAGAAAGTGGGACTTGACACTAGCAGGAGAAATGGAAATTTCATCAAACCAATGGAAATCCGTTGAATAATTTATATCTATTTTTAAAGTGTAGTACAACCAGCAGAGTCTTTAGACTGACGTTTTAAGAGCATGTTGACCAATATGACGTCACTTTGCAACCAATAAGTATAAACAGGAATGTCAAGTATGATGCAGGCCACTAGAAAACGGTAAATTTAAGAAATAGAGTGGGGTATATTAAACTTATGAAAGTTCCTGTCTTTTACTTGTTACTCACAGACGTTTTGGCGTTTGCAGACAAGTTTTATCACCAGAAGGTGACTTATTTAGCTGCTTCCTTTGACGATGACTCAGATGATTTAAAACATGTTCATCATGTATGCAAGTTGGAACAGTATGTGGGACACGTAATAGTTAATATCATTAGCAGGAAGTTCAGGATATTCCCGTCTTGCCACACTATCATAATCACACACTTGTGAGTCTTCTGATATTTATGGATGACAACGTATCATTGCACTGTTTTTCATCATCACTTTGAAGAAGATCACCATTAAATCATTACCAAGACTCACAAGGAGCCAAACAAAACCCTCCGAAGATCATTGACGCCAAATTTCAGTTGGAGAAAATCTGTTTGAAAATCTGCATGAATTGACGCGGACAGTCACTAATAAATGACAGAGGTTTCAGATTACTGGAAATCTGATGCCTGAATGCCAGACTAGATGTTATTTGAGCGGGAGGTGGCTGCACCATGTTCTGATACAGGTCACTTGGGATGCTTCTTACAATTTCAACAATCGTTATTTGAGATTTTCGAGACAATCGAACGACCTGATCACCGTGACTGTACTTTTATTAAATTTCACATTCAGGTTTTTGTGTATTCTTTTCAGAGTAACGTGTAACTAACACTTATTTCAGTTAATACGATTGTGATTGTAAAAAAGGTAATCCAACTAGCTTTCAACTTAAAAAGATAACGTTTTACAAATATGTTTAATATTTATTAGGTTTACAATGTTAGGGTCCAAACTGTAAATAACAATCAATGTGACGATATTACTGTTCAGGGTGACGGTATTACTGTTCAGGGTGACGATATTACTGTTCAGGGTGCCGTTTCACAAAGACGTCGTAAATGTTGAAAACCATCTTCCTGAACCAGTGGTGTAGGTTGACAAATGCCAAAAGTCAGATAAAATGTGCACTTTCCCAAAAATATCAGTTTTTATTTTGAAAGTTCACATTTTTACAAAGATTTTTTGCATTTGTCAATCTAAACTTCTGGCCCAGTAAAATAGTTTATGACGTCGTAAACTTACGATAGCTTTGTGAAACGGCACCCTGTTTTTCGTGGATGTCAAAGGCATATTTCAGGTATTTGTGAAACCTAGTCGGTTATATGCGGTGTTTTTTGTTGTATTAAACGTATATCTATTGTGTTCTGTTGGGGAGGGATTTGGAAGAGATTTTATTCATTTTTAGGAAATTTTAAGTTTTGGTATGGTTTGGGAATATTTTATATTGTTTTTTAGGAAGATGGAGGTTGGGTGTTTTTGTTTCACTTTGTTTTGTTTTGTTTTGTTTTAATTGAAAGGGATTGGTTTTATAAGCCAACTAATAAGAAAAATGACAAATTCCTTGTTTAGATATAGACGAGTGTGCTGGCGCTCACAATTGTGACGATCACGCTGAGTGTACTGACAATGAAGGATCTT
>JAULCD010167680.1:0-10907 GCA_032361085.1 Calliostoma canaliculatum
ATATTAATAAGACTAAACACTGTTACAACCTTGTACTGTTGAAAACCTATCCTGTGCTAATTTCTTTAAAAGAGCTCCTGAAAGGAGCTCTTTTAAAGAAATTAACACAGGATAGATTTTCAACAGCCTGTTTAGGTTGAACATCAGACACTGAAATGGAGAAAAGTTCGGCTTAGCACTAAAGGGTTACCAGGCTTATACTATTATATCCACCTGCACAGGATAGGTTTTCAACAGATGATTAAGTTGAAGTTTAGGTTTTGAAAATCAGCAATTAAAGGGTTAAACCAGAGGTTAAATATTATCTAATCATATGTATTTTTATAGTTAAGCTAAAATTTGTTTAATTTTATTTTTGCATTTTTTTTTAAATTTCAAAATATTTTTAATAATCTTTTACTGTTGAATGGACAGAAAATTAAAATAACTAAATAAGTTGACAGATGTAACTTAAGGTTAAGATAAACTCAATTAATTTTCAAACTTTTTAACACAGATTGAGTAAAGAACGACATAAAGAAACAGCAATATGCAACCACGTTGATGTGTTTTTAGTCAGCATAGTGTCCCATTATGGTTACAAGAAATGTTTATTTATTAAAAATCGGAATTTTAAAACACCCTGCAATAGATCAACAAATGGTAGTATTAAATGATAGGCCTTGAGTGCAAATGGTTCTGCTATTACATAACATTGCATTTTGTTGTTTTTAATAATATAAAAGAGCAAAAATATCCTTTTGATAATACCTTTTGATAAATGTTGAGGTTTTGAGGTGTGTTGTTTTGGGTTGGTTTTTTGTTTTACTGTTTAGATAAATAAAAAATAATATACTTAGTGAATTAATTTTATGAATGTATTTAAATATTAGAAGTAATAGGCTTAGAGTGATGCTAGAAAATTGTCAAATATGTTCTCAAATGTTTTTTACATCTTTAATAAGCCTTAATGTGCTGAAATGTGGGTCATAGAGTTTAAAACTGTAAACACTCTGTGCTGTTGAAAACCTGTCCTGTGGCAATTTGTTTAAAAGAGCTCCTATAGCAGCTCTTTTGAACAAATTTCCACATGATAGCTTTCTCACAGCTGTTTTAGATTAGAACTTGGATGCTGAAATGGTCAAGTATTGCACTCAACACTCAAAGGGTTTGTCCTATGGTTTATGAGTTATGGACATACATGTCATATGATAAGGATAAGTTACAAACAAGGCCAAGTACAGGCCTAGCAGAACCAAGTTTTAAACAGCCTTTACAGTAACAATTTGAACACTGAAATGAATAATTGGCTCAGCTAATAGGGGCTTAATTAACCTTTAAGTGCTGAACCCAACACTTACCAGTTTCAATTTCCAAACTCCAACCTAAATAGGCTGTTAAAAACCTTTTCTGCAATAATAAAAGGAGCTCTTTTACACAAATTATTACAGAAAGGTTTGCAACAGCACAAGGTGGTAACAGTTTTGAGTTACACTCACCCTTGTTCAGCACTGTAAGAGTTAACGGTCTATAAACATCCCAACATCAACAATAGATGAACTGTAATATTATTTACTGCAAAGCAATTTTGCTGTCTTACTTCTCTTTGTTAAATTGGGGATGTTTCTATTTGGTCAAATATTTATTAAAAAAAGATTTGTTTACATCTGTAATAAAAAGTGTTTTGTGCTGGTAAACTTTAAATTGTATTGTTACATGTTACTTAACTGAAAACAGGTTTGCTGTCTTATTTCACCAGGCTGAGAAGTTGGTCATGACATCTTACTTCCTGTACTTGTTGTGTATACTCCCCAAGGAGTTGAGTCGATAAACAAAAGCATATCAAAGAAGGAAGCATTTGAACTTTACAAATGTCATATCTGACATGGATTCCCACTTGTCTTTTGTAGGTGTCTCGTGTCAGAACATAATCCGTGTTTTGTGATCCGACGCCTCATAAAGTAGTTCCAGTAGGAGTTCAATCCCGTGTTTGATTTGTTTCAGGGGGATAAAGGACAACGAGGATTCTCAGGTTTTCCGGTGTGTGAACATTTCATCTGGGAATGTTTTCCGATGTAATTCATAGACAATTGTTCTCTTTCTATGAAGGTGTTCTTGCTCTATTCTCTGCATCATGATGAAATCTTGCCGAATTATTTCCCCTTTCTACTCTTCTATTTCAAGAAAAAAATTACAGTAAATGATGAAGTATTTTTACGAGTAGAACATTTATGTAATGTTAAGTTTACAAATGCATTATTTTATGGTTTTATGGAAGATATATGTAAAATATCATTTATCACCAGTCATGTTTTTTCAGTATCTATAAATACAATCTTAATTGCTTAGGTTATAACTTAATGATATAGTGGATGTTTGGGAGTAATTTCCTTCAATACATAAATTATCAGTTATCATCAGTCAGTTTTAGTATGTAGTTTTATGTATATTTTCTCTATTTTCAATTACAACCTGCAATACATTAAAAAAATATTATGCAGTTTTATCAGGTGTAAAATAATTATAATACAATTTTATGGTGCAATTACTCAAAATAGGTTTATGTTTTTTTTTTAAAATATGGTTTTACGAAAAGTGTAAAAGTTGTGTTATAAATTTCCTTGTTTCTTGTTTTTGTTTGAAACACTGCATTTGCATAATAGACGGGCACATTTGACACACATCACACAGATAAAAGATTAGACAAGTTGAAATTAACCCTTGGAATGGCATCATATATTGATTAAACATGTTCGTTACAAACGTTGATTTGTCCCTATAATTGTCTTACATCCAATCCTAAACTGCTGAACAATTGTTTTGTAGTAATTTGTTTAAATCAGCTTCCACAAAACTTTTGAGAATTTATCCTGTAGTAAATTGTTAAAAAGAGCTCTCACTTGAAACTGTAACCAGTTTGTGCTGTTGAAAATGTTTTCAACAGCATTTTGTGGCACTTGGTCTAGTGCATAGCACGATTGATCACAATCAGGTGTAGTTCAGCATTGTCGAGTCTGGATTGTTACCGGATGGGTGACCCGCTCAGCTTGCTGGATTCCTGAGAGTATCTCGGCTATTTTCCCTGCTCGAACTCCGACACATGTTGAAAAACTTGTGGTGTCACCCTAGGCAAGTGGGTCGTTGGAGGTGAGGTACCGGGTATGCCTCTCTTCAACCAGCAGCATAACTTGGTACCTGGTATGGAAGATATTTGAAACGTGAATGCAAACCTTCTAGGGCCTAACAGGCAGCTAAGGTTGCATTCTTCCTAGGGAGTTGTGACTGACACTGAGTGAAAATTGAATCTGATGACCAGAGTAATAATTGTGAAAGCGCTTCAAGCATACATTGTGTGGACTAGGCACAATACAATTTTTTCTTTTTATTGTATTATTATTCATAAGGCTGACTGACTGGGCAAAGCAAGGGCCCACCAAAAGCAGGAGCCCAAGTTGAGGGGGATGTTAAGGGACCGAAAAAAGCTCAAAGCCAAAGGCCCTGCCATGGGTTACAGTACTTATGACCTCCTGAGAGCTTTTTTTAAATAAATTACCACAGGATAGGTTCTCAAAAGCCCTGTGAGAGCTCTTTTAAATAAATTACCACAGGATAGGTTCTCAACAGCAGAAGATGTCCACAGTTTTAAGCTCTACTGAAGTCTTTTTAGGGGTTTAAGGGTTTCATTCTTTATTGCAGAAAAAAGACCATTGCTTATGTTCCTATTCTTTTTTGTCTATGTGTTCTTGTGTTCTTTCTTCAGAAAAAATGTTTTGTCTTTTTTTATGTTCCTCCACTTTTTTCGCGCTGGTGTCCCTTTTTTCTGTCATTCCACATCTGACCTCACGTTGACCTCATGTTGACCTCTGACACAGAAACCTAATCCTTGTGTTTCAGGCTTTAGCTTTGTGATTAGATGGACTTCATTCAAACGTAAATTCTTTTCAAGTTTATTCTTGCTTCTCTTTCTACAACCAGTTTTGTAAATTCAGATTCTTAAAGGGAAGCACCGATGTTGCATGCTGTTTCCACTGTCTTGATGTTGCATGATGGAAATGGAAAAGCATGAATCCATGACAACTTGTCGCCATGTGAACTGAGATAATGGTTTCTATGGTGATTTAAAGTGTGATCGTTATGGTTGTTCTACAATAAGTAACCATTGTGGCACCATTGTGACACTATCTGTTTTTGCTGATGTTCTAAAACTGCAGGAATTGTGCTAAAATTCTAGATATGACAAATTTGTATTTATTGTTGCTTAAACTAACTGTAACATGGTGATTTCGTAATGTATTGCACTGATAATAAACAAAATATGTCTTGAAAATCACAAAATAATATTTCAAGCTTAACAAGTCATGCCATAAAAATTAAAAACTCAACCATATTTTCTATATCTTTATAGGGTCATTTTTGTGATATGTTTAACCTAATCTAATAATATATTTACTTATACTATATATATCAATATTGTCATGTTGGTTTGTGTTATAAAGACAAATGCTTCGTGTAGACTTACAGTGTGTAATATTTCACTCAGAAGGCAATTAAAGGTGCAATAAATGTAGCCAATTTATTGCCAGAGTTAATGTTGGTTTATATGGCGATGGATACAAGTAATATTGCACTATGTGATCTAACTGATCATATGTGAGAGGGTTGAAGTAGTGCAAGGGGACTGAAGCGTGGCAGAGAGAGAACCAGTTTGTCTGGCAATCCCATCATGCTTCACACACCTGTCTTCGCTGATGGCAGCCATCTTTAACAGGTGCTTTAGTTTTAGTACCACCTTGTGGCAGAGACAGGGATGAAAATTTTTTGTGGATCTGCAGATTTCCGCAGATTGTGAACATTAGTGATCAGTTTTGTAATTGGTCTTTGTTAAATGAGAAATGTTTTAGAGACCCTTTCACTGAGTTTCCATAGATTTCACCATCTCTTATTCTCATTCCTGCAGAGAACAAATCCCATTCCATGAAGCTCTCATTACGGCTAAAATATTCAACTTTTCTCTTAGTACTCTTGCGATGAGAGTGCTAAGATAAAAGTTAAGATGGTTTTAGTCTTACAAGAGCTGCGTGGAATTACCTAAGGCATAATAACTTAAATATTGGAGACATGGGGTGTCTAAGGGAATCTTCATGAAATTGGATAAGGCATCTTAGGCAGACATCTAACTTTCATCTCAGCAGGTTTGTAAGGAGAGCACTAAAATGAAAGTTAACTCTTAAAGTGCTAAGCACAACATTTGACCATTTCAGAATCTAAATTCCAACATAAGTGTGCTGTTGAAAATTAATCCTGTGATAATTTGTATAAAAGAGCTCCTGTCAGAGCTTTTTTAAACAAGTTACCACAGGACTAATTTTCAACAGTACAAGGTAGTAATTTTAAATTTGACTTACCTAAATTCAGCATTTAAAGAGTAAAGATGTATAAGTCCTATGAGAGCTTCTTTGAATTGGTTAGGGCATCATGACTTTAATTTTGCACTTTCATTACAAAACCACCAAGATGAAATTGAGATGGCTTAGCCTTACGAAAGCTTAATAAAATGGTACCTAGAATTTATTATAGAAACCACAACTGACATGACAATATATTAAAAAGATTAACACTGATAACTCACATTTTCAGAATTAGAGTTTGTGCCACTGTCAGCACTTTCACAAACAAAATGTTGTTGAATGATCTTTAACAAGTCATCTTGTATCAAATATCATATTGATGGCTAGCATGTATATTCACAGCATGATTATTATTTTTAAATTATTTCAATACAATCTTTTTGAGTATCTTCAGTCCCCCAAAACTTATTTTCATTTTATGAACAAAATAATAATTTATGAAAAAGCTTAATTTTAAAAGTATCAAAACACTGATGTTTAAATTAAATATTTTCCTTCTCTTATTTCAGGGTCCAATTGGCCCACCAGGGAAGAGTGGAGAGGAAGTAGGTGGCGTTAATTTATCTGAAAACTTTGTAGATATCTGTCCGACATGTAACAGATTTCACTACCTCTCCAGATTGTTGTTTTAGAAAGAATGTTTTATTTATTCCTGTATAGATATTTACCTGTAACGAGTGAGTGTGCTAGACGGAGGGGGAGTGCTACCACATGTTTCTATCTCCTCACACATCCATTACTTCAGCACATACCTCCGGAGAAGCTTAACAACTCAAGTCCTGGGGCATTTTCCACAAAACTCTCAGAAAATTAACCCTTACCGTGCGGCTAGTAGCCTGACCCGGATATTTCCGTGAGCCGCACGGTAAGGGCTAAGACATCTTAACGCTCATCTTCGTGCTCCCGATATAAGAGTGCTAAGGTGAATGTTAAGAAGTCTGAAGCTCTTAAGGCTAAGATAAAACGTACATAAGAGAAGCTTAACGAATAAAGTCCTGGAATCTGTTTCACAAAACTCTCATAAATTTACAATGTTGTAAACCATATCGCCGAGCCGCTTTGAAAAGTGCACAGTTTACAACAATTTTTGGTATTTGTAAACCTAAACCTTCTACCATTTTTTAAATAAACTTTTCCTTGAAGAGCATACAGTTTGCAACGATTTTTGGCCTTTGTAAACCTGAATCATAAGCTCAGGATTATGGTTTATGAAGTTGTAAATTTACAATAATTTTGTGAAACTGCACCCTTGGTCATTTTCCACAAAACTCTCAGAAAGCTATGACATCTTAATATTCCTCTTAGCACTTTCATTACAAGATCACTAAGGTGAATGTTAAATCCAAAGCTCTTGTAAAGCTAAAATGTCTTAACATTCATCTTCCACAAAACTTGGAAAGCTCACACTTCTCAACATTCACCTTGGCGCTCTCATTATGAGAGCACTAAGATGAATATTAAAAAGTCTGAAGCTCTTGTGAGGCCAGGATACCCTAATATTTATCTTCATAAAACGTCTCATTTTTTAATCTCAGCACTCTCAATAAAAAAAATTATTTTAGACATCTAGCTTTACAAAATGTTTGGAGTTTGGGGGTTGTTTATATGAATGTTAAGACAAAAAAACTATCATAAGGCTTTATTGTCTTAACATATATCTTAATGCTCTTGTTAAAAAAGTGCTAAGGTGATAAAATATCTAAAACTAATGTAAGCTAAAATGTTTGTCTTAGCATTCTTTGTTATTAGAGCACTAAGATTTTTTTTTTACATTTTATATAGATTAATATTAAGACTTCTTAGCCTCGCCAAAATTTGTGGAACAGCCCCCTGACACTTACAGACTAAAAATATATAAGTAATGTCCCTGAAATAACTTACAACCTGAAGCTGTGAACCCCTGTGCTAATAACCCATCCCATGATAAATAGTTTATCTATTTTTAATCCTTTCAATAGCCCTTCTAAACAAATTAACACAGAGTAGGTTTTCAACAACCTTTTTCGGTTTAAACTAGGAAAAAATAAATAAATATTACACTTAGCACACAAAATCTTACCAGGAATAAAAAACCTGCTCTAGGTGTTTATGTAGACAAGAGATAAGTTTATTTAAAGGATTATTGCTTTTAGTAGATACAATTTGCTGCTTAGTGCCATTACATATATTTTATGAGTGCTTCTATTTTTCCAGGGAAATCCAGGACCAAATGGAGAAAAAGGAACCAAGGTTTGTGAAGATTTGTGTTCATTGTCTCTTCTTTCAGTCTATTTGGAAGGACAGAAGAAAATATGCCACCTTCTCAATCACAATATTTTTATTGAATTTTTATTTTGTCACTCGTTCCTATGGTCATGTGTTTCACATGTGTGAAATACAGCATGGTATCTCATAAAATGAGACAAGTAATTTTGTTTGTCAACAAAAGAACTACTCAGATTGATGTTATTGTTTAAGATACTTTTTCACAAATAATCCAAAAGAATTTGTTTTTTAAGTGGGAAAAAAATTGGTTTACTTCTTCGAAAAGAGTTATATGAACATTCTTTCATGACATAACAATAGTATCAGTTCACTCTTACATCAAATCTAAAATTTAATTCATTTTGAAAATACAAAAGTGTATCTTAAGTTACTTTCAGAATAATTTCTTCTTTTTTTAGGTTTTATTTAAAAGCAATTTCTCCCTTGCCACATTTTTTTATAAGATAATTAAATTAACCCTTATCGTGGCATACTTTTATCACTGCTGTCGCTTCATAGCGTTCGTGTATTGTCTTACCTCATTACTCGCTCTAGCTGGTCTTGTAAACAAGCCACCATTTCCAGAAGTTTGCTGATCTTGTATGGATATGCGAGATGAACAAGGGTTAATGACTGCCTGCCCTCCATTTACAAAAAGTGTGCCAAAGAACCATTAAATTATTTTGTAAACCATAAAGACTCTTCTGTTGTGTATTTCTTCTGTTGTGTATTCCAGGGTGATGACGGAGATAAGGGAATAAAAGGCGAGCCTGGTCTGGCTGGATACGATGGACTTTCAGGAGCTAAGGTGAGCTAACTCTTGAAATGCTTAATCGATTTCAGTTAACCCTTACCGTGCAGAGATATTTTGAGTCTATTCTGAGTGGTGGTTCCCAGAATTTTTAACATTTTCACCTGAACCTATTAGTGTCTCACTTAACATCACCTCCAGTCTGGCTTAGACAATCTGAGCCGAGTTTATAAATGCGAGATACACAATAAGGTTTAGGAGGTCAGAGCCGTTTATACATATGCGAAACACATGATAAAGGTTAAAACTATGACCACATATTGCTGTTAATAACCTATCATGTGATAATTTGTTCAAAAGATCTTCTCCAAGAGCTCTTTTAAACAAATTACCACATGATAGTTTTTAAACAGCCTATTTAGGTTAGAATAAGAAGACTGAAACAGATACAAAAATTATGTTGCCATATATATTTTAATAATATTTGTATTTTGGACATTTGGTAGTGTATGAAACTCCAAAACAACTTCAACCAGACCACAGGGCAGGCAACTTTTAATATTTATCAGTCCTGTCCAATTATGTTTTTAAAAAAACAACAAGAGAAATAAAAAAATATTATTTGCCCTAACTTGAAAGTCAACCCTCGTTAATGCGGACGCCAGTAATCCGGTTCCCGCACCGTCGGGACAGACCCAAACTGTAACCAATCTCTGTCAGTTAATGTAAATTCGTTTCAGCAAACCGTCCATTTCACTATTTAGACGTTTTTAACAAAAACGACACCGACCGCATTAACGAGGGTTGACTGTATACCCGTCCGCTCTGTAAATTACCTGTCTCGTGTTGTCGGGCAGGCAAGAATTTCGTACACTGCATTTGGACATACGATTTGTCCTTTTAGTATTAAAAAAAATTGTAATGTGGTCTAGTTGAAGCTATTACTGTAATTATTATAGTTAAAATTGTTAATGTATTGTTTTCAATTATTTATAAGTGAAAATATCAATACTTGCAAAAGCACAGAATAATTTACAGTTTAGTACAATACATAATACTTTAGTTTTTGTTCAGAAGAATGATTGTGCGGTGCTTTGTTCATGTATGTTATTTCTTTATAGATTTTTTATGAGTGTATTTATTTTGTTTCAGGGTGTAAAAAGATCTATACGAGATGGAAAAATAATATCTTTACAGGTATTCCTTTGCCTCTGCTGCAGTGTGGATTATCTCTCTTGACAGTCACCTTCCATTATTTAAGATAACACATAATTTGGAGATAAAATAACTTGCAAAATAGACCAGGGTCCCATTACACAAAAATTTGTAGAGTATTAAGATGAAAGTTAGGACTTTTAAAACTTTCTATCTTAAACTTTGGAGATAACAAGAGCACACAATAAAGTTAGGATGTTTTAACCTAACAAGAGATTTGTGGAACATAACCCTTACAGACACATAGCCAACAAAGTATCAGTAATAACCAGAAAATGTCAGTGATTTCTCTTTTTTCATACATTCCAAAAAAGTGTAGCAATTGGCCTGGTTAATTAAATTAATTAAATTCACAAGTCAGTGAATTAATAATGCCCAAAAGGTGGGGAGATTTTCTATTCATAATTTGTTTCCTTTTTCAGGGATCAGATTTTGAAGTAGTTACTATAAAGGTTGGTGTACTGCATCATTCAGTGATGCTGATGTTCACACTCGCTTTGTGTCTTGTCTTTGCTGTTTGGTGCATGCTGGGATTGTTCTTCTAGTATGGAGCATGCTGGGATTTTTCTTCTAGCATGGAGCATGCTGGGATTTTTTTCTAGCACTGAGCATGCTGGGATTGATTGTGATTTCTGGAATGAAAAAAAACATTCTGGATTCTGGTTTTGAGAAGACCACTTATGCTAATTTTATATTGGACAAAATCTGATAGTAATATCCTTTTATTTTATCAATAATCTTTTAAAAGTACAAAAAAGTATGATAAGCTTGTGTGGATTTTAGGGTTTAGTAGAACTGTAGCCATCTTGTGCTATTAAAAACCTTATTCTGTGGTAGTTTGTTTAAAAGAGTTCAAGTACAACAGGAATAGTTTGATAAAAAGCCTTTTAGACTGAAATTTACACACTGAAATAGAAAAATGTGCCTAACCATCAAAGTGAGAAAACGGATTTAAAAGAAAGTTTTATAGAAATACATTGCCAGAAAACCAGAAGTTTTATTTTATCCATCATTTGTTTTATTTCTTATATTCCAAGCTTGGATTTTGTTTTATTTTCTAATATTATTTTCTGTTTGTTTAACAGGTGCCATATTGCAATGTATTTCTTTCTGTGCACACATTTGTTGTAGTTAGTTTGCAGCAAGTACTTCCAGTCTTTGAGTTCTTGGGTGTTGTGCTTATGATTCACCACTTCTATTTCACAGCACAGAGAAGTTGTTTTATTTATCAACCCTTGAAGTGCTCAGCCTTGAATTTATTCATTTCAATGTCAAAATGTCAATCTAAATAGGCTGTTAAAATCTATTCT
>JAULCD010167791.1:0-10470 GCA_032361085.1 Calliostoma canaliculatum
TTTCACTTTCAGTAGAACGTAGTGCAATGGACCAAGCTGTGTATTTAGCTCCAGTAGTGCAATATTCCAAGTTGTGTTCTTAGCTGCAAGGGTGTAGCGTTGCTATCAGTACTGCACCTTTTCTCTGTCGAGCCCGGCTCCGAGCGAGGCTGTCACAACTGCAAGATTGGTGGCAAGGATCTGTTTAAGGTTCACAGTGCCATTCGTGTCGTTCGATGATAAAAACAAGTTCCATCCTGTGTAGACAGGACCAACTGGCAGCGAGACAAGTGAAGTACCTGAAGGCGGAATTAGTGACAGATTGATTAAACAGCCGCAAATTGTTATTTGCAAATTAATCAATGATTTTCAATAAATGTAACGCCATCACCAACACATACACCCCTAGCCCCAAAATACCAACGAACATCCTACAAACACTCCCTCCAAACTCCAAACAAATAATGACCCCCTGCCCCCTCCTTTCGATAATACAATCTCAACAACATGAAAATCAACAACAACAACAAAAACAACCCATAAAATACAACTCAACTCAACGTAATAAAAACAACGTAGAATGTTATATAAGCTTTCCAAATTTTATGCAGAAAGTTCAAGGGCTGTTAAGGATATAAAACTAACTGTACAGTTATGTAATTAAAGGTACACTACTTATAAAGGTATTGCCATTCTTAAATTTCGAATTGGAGTAAGTTAAACCAAACACTGACTGGGCTGTTATTTGAGGCCGCGTTTTTAAAGTGAATATGGTAACTGTTTTCAATTCAAATCAAATCAGCAGTGCAATGATCCACACTCTGAATGACATTTAGAAGTGTTGAGACGTAATATAATACTTTATGAACATCAACTTTGTATTTGAAAGGTCGCGACGTTTCATGGTATACAATTGCTCCTTCATTATGTGATGAAGAGCATTCATACGCCCTGAAACGTCGTGACTATACTACCACGTCGTTGACATCCGTACAAGTTATTCTAGTATGAAATGAGTCCTTTCTAAAACTCCTTCACTGGAAAAAATATAGAAATTATTCAGCGAATTTCTCTTTGTTTGTTTGATGAGATTTCCATAGGAAGTCTCATCAAACCAATGGAAATCCGCTGCATAATTTTATAATTTTTTTCTAATGCTTTTTACAAACTCCCAGTCCTAGCCATCTTCACGCCTCATCGAAATTTTTACTGGATTTAATTTTCATGTTACACAAAAACCAATCTTATTAAAACTAGACATATGTTGCCTTCTGCTGCTCTACACTGCAGTGTAGAACAGCACGACGTAACACAATATCTGGATTGATATAAAATAACATAGACAACTGACAATCAACAAATGTAGTTCTGTGCCTACCTTTAAGTGTGTCTTCGCTAACTTGAATGACCGTCCTTCTTACGTTGAACTTTAATCTACCGTCACCTGGTACAAGAAACAATATGTTAACTTCTTTAAGCCGCATTCAAAAGATAATAACTTTTAAAACATTAAAATTATCCACGCTTTATTAATGTTTAGGTGCTGTTATACTGGTTCGACATTTTAGTATGTACAATATCTAATAAGACATTTTATTCTGGCAATATATTCCACACATTTAATTTACAACGTTACTTAAAATTTAGTCTGTTGACACAAATGCCATAAAACATAAATGTTTGCCATAAAAGTTGCAACATGAATCACTGACATTGAGTAATGAGTAGGGCTGCTATTCACAAACCTTTTGGATTGCAATATATTGCACACATTTCTATGTATTGTAATACCTATTGCAATATATTGCGAAAGAAAACAATGTTTTTACAATGTACTATTTTTACAACAGCATTATATGCCATGTTCTCAGAGTGCCAAGCTCAATATTTGTCGGTACCAATGTTCAAATTCAAAATCAAATAGAATTGTTAAAACCATAATAATTTGGCTGCAAACGAAATGTATTCTATTTATAATATTTTGACACCTTAACCTACAATTTGTGTTTATCGGTGTTCAAATTCGAAGTTGAACCTAAAAAGGTTGCTAAATTCCATTTTGGTTTTGATTGTAAACAGTCATCGTATTAAGTGTGTCTTTTCAAAGGAAAAAGCTGTTTTTCTTTTAAAGTGTAGTTGTATATGATGTTTACAGTTTGTAAATCTAACTCTTTAGCCGAATAATAATCTATTACCTCGTTTTACAGTGATGGCTACAACTGCTTCTGCCTTTTTGGGAGGGACGCCGTGGTCCTTAAATAAAATAACAGTACAGAGTTACCAGTTACACCACGAACACCATAAAACACAATACACAATTCCAATAAAACTAGACCCCGTTCCTCAAAAACAATCTTAGGCTAAGTTGATCGTAAGTGCTAAAGTATAACATTGGCTTTTGACTGTTTCGAATGTTTAGGCTTACACCTATGGTGGCCGAGAGAGGCCATCGCAGTATCGCGTTCTATAGCCGACGCGATATGGCGATACCCGATAAGACGACACGACTTGACGATAGCACAACACGACAAGTCGATGGTATGCACCCAGACCCTCATTGCAATTTGAGCCCTACGCACTCTCGAACACTTATTGACACATCCTGCTTACATTCCAAAAACGTCTAGTTTCGCCTATGTTCTGATAATGTTATGTTCTGTTAAAGTGATGCAATTTCCCAATCTAATTAAACCGAAACCTTTTGTTGCATTTTGCAATTTTGCAATGTAGAGCAGTGCAACGCAACACAACACAACAAAAGGTGTGGTTTAAAACGAAATTAAATTTCCCGTGCGAAGCATTTGATTGGATAATGAGTAGCTAAGAAACATACAGGGGAGTGAAACGTAGTACCATCAACCAAGATATGCTTCTTAGCTAATAATTGAGACGATGATGTGACTTCTATATTGAAGCTGTGTATTGGGTCATTCTGGTTTTCGAGATAACGCTCGGCCAAGTTCGTCGCTTACGGACTTGGCCGAGCGATACCTCTGGAACCAGAACGACCTATAGTGCAGTGGAGAGCAGCGCAACGCAACAAAGGGACTGGTTTAATGAGATTGACAACTGCCAGTATGTAATTAGGTACTCCACAGTTGCTTTCAAACGGGTTCGGGCTTTTCCGTAGCCTCCCGATTTGATACGGAAATGACCGATAATTACCGAAAAGACAATATGTGTAGATAGTATGTATATTATTGCTATATAAACAGATATGACAGTTGAGGACCAAAATCTCAGTGTAAATATTACCACGCTGTAATAGTTCGTGAAGATTCGGGTACAGCCGAAGTTACCCGAATCAGCACGATATTGAACGAAATGTTCCGAATGGCGATGAATGTATATTTAAATTTGCTTTGTTGGTATTGAATGGAAGAGAATATTTTTAGACTTTACGTTCTTCGTTTTCGGAGATGGTATGTCGTTACACAGTGGGAGAGATAGGTAGAGAGAGATAGGTAGAGAGTGGAAGTTGAGAAACTTGTGATATGATGTGCGCAGCTCGTTATAAGAAGAACCATAATGTCTGTTGTCCGTTGATTGAAAGTTGCTTCATTGTTTCCGAGTATATTTGTACGTTCCGTGTTTTGTTTCAGTTGCAAGACAATAAATAATGAACATGACAGCCTTCGTTTGTATTGTTTACTTCAGTGACCTCGTCACACAGTCGTATCACAGAGTCGTGTTACAGAGTTGTGTTTCATAGTCACAGAACCGTTTCACAGAGTCACAGTCATGTCACAGAACTGTGTCACAGAACCGGGCCACAGAGTCATGTCACAGAGTCATGTAACAGAGTAGTGTTACAGAGTCATGTTACAGAGTCATGTTACAGAGTTGTGTCACAGAGTCGTGTCACAGAGTCATGTTACAGAGACATGTTACAGAGTTGTGTCACAGAGTCGTGTCATAGAGTCATGTCACAGTCATGTCACAGAGTCATATTATAGAGTCGTGTCGTAGAGTCATGTCACAGAATCGTGTCACAGAGTTGTGTCACAGAGTCATGTTACAGAGTCATGTCACACAGTCATGTCACAAAGTCATATTGTAGAGTCGTGTCACAGAGTCGTGTCACAGAGTCATGTTACAGAGTCATGTTACAGAGTCACAGAGTCATGTCATAGAGTCGTGTCACAGAGTCATGTCACAGAGTCATGTCACAGAGTCACAGAGTCGTGTTACAGAGTCACAAAGTTTGACAAAGAGTCTTGTCACAGAGTCACAGAGTCATGTCACAGAGTCACATAGTCATGTTACAGAGTCACAGAATCGTGTCACAGAGTCATGTCAAAGCGTCATGTCACAGAATCGCAGAGTCATGTCACAGAGTCACAGATTCGTGTCACAGAGTCATTGTCACAGAGTCATGTCACATAGTCACTAAGTTTGACAAAGAGTCGTGTCACAGAGTCATGTCACAGAGTTGTGTGACAGAGTCATGTCACAGAGTCACAGAGTCGTGTCACAGAGTCATGTCACAGAGTCACAGAGTCATGTCACAGAGTCATGTCACAGAGTCACAGAGTCGTGTAACAGAGTCGTGTCACAGAGTCGTGTCCCAGAGTCATGTCACAGAGTCGTGTCACAGAGTCGTATCACAGAGTCACGAGTCCCAGTATGTAACTACGTCACACAGACTATCAATGAGACGGTCTGTGTTGTGTGTTGTGGTGTACTGAGAGAAAGGAATAAAGAACATAAGAACTGACATGTGTTCCTGTAAGTAAGATGTAAGCTTTGTGTTTAGGAGTAAACAAAGAAGGTGTTAGTCAAGTGGCGTCCCAGCAGTTGTTTCTCCGTGTTTGTTTTACTGTTAGGTGTAAATCTGTGCGAGCGCGTGTGGCACAACGGCAGGAATCAACTAATGAGATCTTGTTTTTCCTTCACGACGTGTGATACATGCTGAATACAAAGTTACAACGGTTTTAGGATTAGTCGAGTGTTGGTGTAGACACAAAACCTGAACCCTTCGTCACGATGAATGTACAAGATAGATGGAGGCGTTAGGGACTTAAATATTTCGTCATAAGAAATCTGGTTTGCGTGTAAACCACACCTGCACCCACGGCCCTTTCAGATCTCGTCACTACAAATAGGCTCGGTAATGGACCAGGGGGCATGAGATGGAGTCTAGTTTATATTTGGATCGAGAGACACAGTGACATTCAGTACATCTGAGCTTTGATATTTTTAAGGTTAAGCATTGGAGTGCCGAGATGATTTCAGATGGATTTCCTTACTGACAGGAAAACAAAGATAGACAAATGCAAATGCAAAAAAATGGTGGTAAACTGTGCACTGTCCATAGAAAAACAAGTTTTTCTTTGGAAAGTCCACACTTTCCAACCATTTTTAGCATTTGTAGATCAAATCTATTAACTAAGTGATATGGTTTAGGACGTCGTAAAGTTATGACGTCTTTATAAAACGGAGTGCCGAGTTGATTTCAGAAGGATGTCCTTACAAGTACAGTTAACCCTTACAGTGCTAAATAGGGTTATTAATAAGCAGATTTTTAAACTGTGACCACCTTGTGCTGTTAAAAACCTGTCCTGTGGTAAATTGTTTAAAAGAGATTTTGTTGGAGCTCTTTTGAACAAATTACCACAGGACAGGTTTTCAACAGCTTATTTTGGCGGAATTTTGACAAAGAAATAGAAAAAAAATTTGGGCTCAGCACTTTAAGGGTTAAAAGTTGTCCTGTGAGTGGTTCAGGGAAGCTCTTGAACACCACGATGTAGTCAGCAGGTCTTACGAGGTTTATCAAAAGTATTTTTTTCAACAGCTTATTTAGATTAGGATTTGAACAACTAAACGGACACATGCTTGCCACTCTTTCAAACTGCGACCACCTTGTACTATTGAAAATATATCCCGTGGTGATTTATTTAAAATAGTTGCTGCCTGAGCTCTTTAAAACCATTCATCACAGGACAGCTTTTCAACAGCACAAAGTAGTCATAGGAGATATTTTAAACCCAATTTTCACAGGATAGCTTTTAAACAGCCTATTTACGTAGATTGGAATTTGAACAATAAAACGGAGAAATGTTGAGCTTGATACTCTAAAGGTTAATTTATCTGGGACATGTCATGGCACATTATGTTTTAATTCTCAAGAGATACCACTGAAAGCAAATAGTAAAACCGCGTTTAAAAAAAAAAGTAAAAATACCATACAGGTTTTATTTAAAGCTGTCATTGACCAAAACTATTAATTCTTTCTTCTGTGTCTGTTGACTTGATTTTAATATGATTAACTTTGTTAGAAATTCTGCTTTAAACCATCACAGGGTAGGTTTCCGATAACCTTTTATGGTTTGTTAATGGTCACTAAATTGGCAATGTGATGCCCCTTAAGCGCTCGTTTTCACAGTTATAAACATTATATCTGACCTGGACGCTTGAATGCTTATATATCTAAGACACCTTACATATGCTCAGGTGGCTAATTGGGTGGGATCTCAGACTCGGCTAATGACTTCTTTACAGCACACGCAATAATGCCTGTCAAAGATAATCCTTATCAAAGTAGGTTGACACACTTTGGAAACCAGCTTGATTCGTTCAAAACATGAACGAAGCTACATTCTGTCCCAGCTAATGTAAACTGACACGTTACGTTGTACTGTAGCAGATATGTGTACACTGACAACACCAAGCTGTTTTTGGTAGACCGATTTCAGACTTTTATTGTGTGCTGTTTCTCAAAGAGAAGACAGAGACTAGGTTTGCATTACCTGCTACATGTATGCGTCTCTCTCCCTTCCTGCCCCCTCTCTCTCTCTCCCTTTGTCTGTCTCTCTTTCCGTCTTTCTCACTTTTTATTCCTCTGTTTCCATTGAACTATTAAAATATTAACAACTTTTCAAAAAAATAAATTAAATCAATGCTGAATTAAGAATCCTCATGAGCAGCAAACGAATTGTCATGTCAATCAACTTCTTCAGTTTCAAAGATCCTTGATTAGTTAACTAATCTGTAAAACTTTTCTCTTCGCAAACAGACTGACTTTTTTATAATTAGTTTGTAAAGAGATGACTGTTTGTCTTAATGAACAAAAACACATCACAACAGGATGCTGCTAATGTGCCCATCTGTTAAATTATTGTTATTCGTCAGATTCCTTTTCAAGGAGGAAAAAAGCTTAAATGGTGTAGATTAGTTTCTCTGAGAATTTCACGGAGGCCCCAAACTGACATTTAAAAAAATGTATCAAAACTATGAGATTTCCAAAGGGAATCTCATCAAACCCATGGAAAACCGATGAATAAACTCTACACATTTTTGTCTAGTGTGATTGAAGCGAATGAGGATTTACTTATTTCTTGCTGGGACTATTTCGATGCATGTAAGCAGCGAGAGTAAAGAAAAACTTGGGAAAGTATCGAAAGTATTTATAAACGTTTATCTAGTTTCCTTTACATTTGTATGAATTTAATAACCATTTGTATGAATTTAATAAAAGTATTAGGGATATAATCGGTATATAACAAATAAGGTTCTTTGTGAGCATTTAGAAGTTGGTGTCTCTTTTAAGATGATGTACTTTGGATTGCAATTTGTTTAATTGTTAACACGGTGTTTCTGGGCTACTCGTTGTCCCTTCGTCAGGTGAGTGAGTTATGGTACGTTTAAAGACAAACCAAAATGACCGTTTTATCAACCCAAACCATCCTCCTCTCCTAAACGTAATGCCATTTTGATTTGCAATTCCAGTGAGTTCTATGAAGACCCCGTGCTGTTAAACACAAGATTAAACAGAGTAGATTCAACAGCATATTACAGATGGACGCGACAGTCACCTTTGTTAAGTATTTACATTGAACTTCAGACACAAAAAAACAAACAGTAGAGATGGTTATATGGGTAGAAACGTTTTTTAAATGAATGCGACAGTTTGAGTCCAATACTAACACCGTTATCAAGCAGATGATAATCACTTTCTTGATAACAGTGTTAGTATCTACACTCAGACGTTACATTTATCGTAATAAAGCAGAGGATAGAATCATCTATAAGAATCATTCCAAATGTCACTAGAGGTGATTTCACTCTCACTTCTCGAGTGTTCTTAATTAAATTGAAAACCCGAGGCAAATTAGCATGGCAACACGACCTTTGTAATTTACCTCAATCTTAAATTATCGCGGTTTTTATGCTCTTCTAAAAGTTTAAAACAAACTAAATTTAATAGAGTGCTTTAATTAAATAACGCGTCAGTATGTGGTGTTTTGTGTCACAAATCCACTGAACAATTACATCTTTTCAGGCAATTGGTTTTGTTTACAAATGCCCAAAATCGTTGTAAACTGTGCACTTAAAACAAACCAAGGTTTTCTTTGAAAAGTGCACAGTTCACAACGAATTTTAGCAATTGTAAATCAACTGGCTAAGTTAACTGATTTACGACGTCGTACATTTACGATTGCTTTGTGAAACGTCACCCTGGTTATGACTATTTCCAAGAATATCGTTACACAAATCAATCAAACTTTGTCAATGTGTGAATATATAAATATTACAGTAACATACATGTAAATACATGGTTCAAGACGAGGATTATTTGACAGATTTGATTTAAGTTTTGCTCGAGGCAATTTTGTTTCGTAGGAGACGTATTCTGATAATTCTGTGCGAAGGCACTGTATTGCACAATACCACTCAATCTTATTTGTAGTTTGCTTTTGTTCGAACAAAGATTTCAGCGGAAGTCAAAGACATAAGTAACCTTTCTCGATTGTGAAGTTTAATATACATTAAATAGACTTATGAACAATTTAAAATAGAAAATAACACAGCTCCAAAATATGCAAAAAACATGAAGTGTGGTGCACAGCTTGATACAGACTCTGGTACCCCGTTTTAACAAGCCATCGTAAATGTACGATGTCGTAAGTCATATCACCAGGACCCCGTTTCACAAAGATGTGATAACTTTACGACGTCGTAAACCATGTCAGTGAGCCGTTAGATTTGACTTACAAATGCCAAAAATTGTTGTAAACTGTGCACTTTCCAAAGAAAAACATGTTTTTCTTTGGAAAGTGCACAGTTTACAAAAAAAATTGTATTTGTAGACCAATTCCATTTACCCAGTGACATGGTTTACGGCGTCGTAAAGTTATGCCGTCTTTGTGAAACGGGCCCCTGCATACTATCAATAAGCGCATGAATAGATGTTAAGGGGATGCTATTTTACTCCTAGATGAGAGCAGTTGTGAGTTCTTGAAGAAACTTTGATTAAGCTAAATGACATGGATAGAAACCTGAAGCATTTTCCAAATGTGTTCAGTTGGGTTCAGATCCGGTGAACGAGCTGGTCACTCCATATGGGAAATTGTTTATTTGCTCAAAATTACCATCAACCCCTCTGACATAAGTGGAGGGACATTATGGTATATTAGGATGAAGACAGTGAGGGGCACGGTGGCATGTTCAGTTGGTCCTAACACATGAAGATTAGTTTGCAACTTTGCCTGACAACGGTACAAGAACCTGTTCCGAAATGTCACACCTTAAACTATGAAGAAGTTGCCATCCACAAATCTTATTCATTTTGTTATCATTCAATTTCTTAATATAGATATCAAAGACGTCAACGTGACAGTGCTACGGACACAGAAACTAAAACAATATGTTCCTTGGACAAGAACATACGCTATTGTTTTATTCTCCCTTCTAAAATCGACCGCTATGTACAGCGTAATATGATATAATACTTAAGGGCATGCAGATATCACCGCATTTATCTTCACCCCAAATTCAAATATTTCAGAATGATTTTGTCAAAGTTATGGGAAATGACAGCTTAAGTAAAGATGAGGCATGTGCTTGTGGCTGTCAGCTGTGAAGTAGATACAATTCTCAAGTGCAAATCAAACACCATTTTTCTCCTTAAACAAGAGTACAAAATCAGAACTTGGCTCAGCAAGGTCCCCTCACATTCAAGCTGGTGCGCATGCCAAGAAATACAATAGGTCCTTGTATGAATTGGTGTAAATTTATAATCTCACCCGAGTGTCTTCTGATATCTAAAACATCAACACAAGTTTGACACAAGTTTAAAACACTGACACATTCTGAGAGTTTTACATTTTAATTTTTTATGTGGTAATCAGTTTTGGATCCTAAAGCATATTATTAAAATGCTTGTATTTTGTGTTTGAAGATTGTCTGTGTTATCTGTTCGTACAGCTTATATTTGTTTCACCAACAATTCACATATGTTTAAAAAACGTTGCGTAATGGGGAAATCAATATTAACCACTGTTTGTCGTCTGTACTAATTATCTCAACGCTCGTGGCTAATTTGCCCAGGCTAGACACGAGGTTTATGTTCCGTGTGTACTGATTTATCTCAACGCTCGTGGTTAGACACGAGTTTTATTTGATGTATGTACTGATTTATCTCAACGGTCGTGATTAATTTGTCCAGGCTAGACACGAGGTTTATGTTCCGTGTGTACTGATTTATCTCAA
>JAULCD010167902.1:0-10903 GCA_032361085.1 Calliostoma canaliculatum
TAACGTCACATATATAGCAATAAAGATCTCGTTATAGAAAACACCTCTTGTCCATGTTTTGTTTTCTCCATTTTTATTGTTTGAAAGTCATCGGTGCATTTACCCTTACAGTACCACATTAATTTAGCTGGGAATAAAACTGTAACTACCTTCTGCTGTTAAACACTTATCTTGTAATTATTTTTTAAAAAGTTCCGATAGTAGCTTTTTTAAATAAATAATCACAAGATAATTTTTCAACAGCATAATTAGATTGAAATTTGGACATTAATTCTTTTTTTTAAAACATCACATTGGTGGACAAAGGGCGATTTGTTTTGCGATATATTGCCTTATGTATTGCAATACATGACTCATACATAGAAGTGCATCGCAATGTATCGCAAAACAAAGCTTCGTGCAATACATAATAACATGATACACAGAAGGTGTATAATAAACCAGAGGTGACTATTAAGGCATATGTTACTATTGCGATACTATTGTGATCGTTAAAACAACTTTTGCGAAACTATTGCGGTAGTGGCCCTACTATTGCGATACTATTGCGATAATTTAACTTGCCATTACATCAGTTTTAAGCTGCATATATTTCAGCATTTGGCTGACACCATCAAAATAATTGTAACTTTCTGTTACTATTTGTAAAGAAAACAAGAAATTAAAGGAAAACAATTAAGCAGAAAAAGTAGTGCAATCCAAACGAAAGCAGGACAGAGGTTAGATAACCATAGAAGTTGTTTCTTGTGTTTTCAAGAAAGTAAATGTACCAAACAAGTTAACTATCGAAACTATTGATAGTTACACCAACTATCGCCACTACCGTGAGACAAACTCTCCCTGATATTTTATTGCGCAAGTCTATTTGATTGCACAATTAATGGACCGTGTGTGGTGACCGTCAATTAAATTGTGCAATAACCATGTCACATACACAGGAGAACAAACACATAATACTCATTGTTAAATTTGTTACAAAATTCTTTGACAAGAAAGTTCCATATTCGAATCCCGACCTACAAAAATCGGTATCGTTCTCTGCAGTTGTCAAATTTCAACATGACATGCTGATGTAATGCGCTGTCGCATTGTGATATCACCTTTGATTCGTCAGTACCAACCCAAGCTTGCTGGTTTTCCCTCGACATATCATCCAGCCCCCACCCCCTGGTGTACTAAACTGACGAAAGTTGGTGTATGGTTGGAAGCTTATCTTGCTCACTATAAACATCAACTCACCCAATCACCCTCATTGCAAAATGTCACTGTCGTCTTTATCAGGCCGAAAATATAGAAGGCCCAGGTTCGAATCCTATTAGTGTAATTTAATCTAAGGACGGACATTGGTACAGGTCCTAAAAATGTTGTCGCAAGCTTATCCGGCGGTTCATAACCCAGTGTACTAAACAGAATCTGCTCATCAGCTAATAAATGAACAGTGGACGGACACAGTTCTCCCTTAGACAGATGCTGAACAAAAGTTTATTCCATTCCTGAGAAATTCTATGTATAATCATATAATCAGGGGGTTGGGGAAGGGGGGGGGGGGATTCCTCGCTTTTAACTAAGTTAGTGTTCAACAGATGTATATTGTTCAACACGAGTTAAAAAACTTATGGGGTCACCTTTGGCAACACCCTGATTGAGGGTGAAAATGGATGATTTAGTTGATAAGGCGAAACCTGCAAGCTTCGGCTAGTATTGAGAAACCAAGGGTGAAATCACCCCATCATCCCTGCGTGTTGAAAATTCGAGATTAGCTGATTTTTGTATATGTTTATGAACGGTTTAGCTCGCCATACACTGATGAAATTAAGAATGTATGGCGCCAAAATGAAGACTATGATCATGGTTTCTCTTGTAAATTACAATATCAACGAGCTGTACATGTTCTTTATTTGAGAATAAACCTATTCTATTACGGTAAAATCTGGCTCCAAAGCGAAAAATTGGCTATATAGTGTATTTTCCGGGTGGGAAATATGGCCCAATAGTGTCTTTTTCTGTTGACAGTATGACTATATAACCAGTTTTCCGTTGAGAAATTTAACTATATAGTCCTTGTTCTGGGGGAAATTTGGCATCTAACTTTGGTTAATCTAACTTTTGATTGAACCCCTGATTACATTCCTAAGAGCTTATGATTGTGCATTAATGCTGTGAGCCATTATATGTACACGAAGTTTTATTTGAAGAATCCCTACAAGATTAATTTCAAAGTTGTGTCACTTGACAGTTAATACAAGTGATTTTCTATTAATCTCCTAATAGCTGTCTAAAGCCTGATAGCGGTAGATTAATGTTTATTGTCAAGTGCTCTTAAAGAAAGTTTGATAGCTTCTATCACCCAATTAACGGTCACTGGTCGCTAATTAATTACACTGTTTGATTGGTGTTTTAATCAGTGTATATTTATAATTCCCGTATATCCCTTACTAATTGGTGTGTGCTTAATTGTTTCCCTGAGTGTTTATCACACCTAGTGGTTGCTCAAGCTGTTAACGAGCACAGCTCATTTTTGATAAATAATTTTTGTTCAGCCAAGTCGTTGCTAAAGCCTTTATTATTCCATGTCTTAGCGACTTAGTAAGATTCCGATGGAGTTTTAGAAGGTTGTCTTTGTATCTGAATCTGTATTATTATCAATTGTTATAGCTGACCATAATGAAACTGTGATATTACTTGATATTCTTGTATATTCATTTATCTTGTTTATGAGGGTATAGTTGAGCCATATTACACCCCGTGACACTGTGGTTAGTGTATGTGTATAAATAATAAAATGTTAGTAATCCTATTTGTTTTTAATCTGATCAAACATATAATTATTTTTGCATGTAACCCTAAACCCTTACATTAAATTATTTTGATTGCATTTTCGTATTATGCTTTGTCATTTAAAACAAAAAGAAAAAGAAAAAACAATGAAAAATGAAATGTTTATTACCAAAATGAAGGTTACCATTCACAAATTTACAATGATAACTTACAGTGTTTAAATATGCACAACATCATAACCAATCGACTTAATTTGTAATCATTTCAGACTTAATATCCCACTATAAACACTTTATCAGTTCACTTTGAAATTTGAAATAATTGTTCTTTAACTTTATAACAGTTAGAACCTGTTTATTAAGCTTTAGTAACTGTTCAAATGCTGATAATATGTTGTCAGTTTTGTATTTTTTATTCAGCTTACCCGTGTTCCCAGAGCTAATATAAAGTAGTGACTAGCGGAGAGCATATGCCCTGGTGTTACCCAGGATGGACTATGAGTTACACAACACAAACCTACCTTAAGGTAATTAAATTACGTCAATTTAGCCGAAAGGTATTTGTGAATAAAAACAACATTTTGGAATATGTTATTACTCCATATCAAGAAAATATATCGATTAACATATTTTAAATTAATCTTTAGTAAATACTGATTTTATTGGTTGTCGAGATCACTGGTTATTGCATTTACGAGTATGTCCCAATGAATGTAAATCAACAACCAATGTTATGCCAATAAACTAGATTAGTTGAATTAATTTCCCAATAATCCACTTCTACTTAGATCCACTTTCTGCCTAAATGAAATGAGATTTTACGTGTCTTCGAATTAACCTTGTATTACTGTAACACTAAATTATTAATGTAAATTATATACAAAAATAAAACTTGGTCTGAAACAAAGTACACAGACAGGAAAAAGTATATGTTGTGAATAAACTGTGCGAAGCAGCTTTGACAGGTTTTCATAATGCGACATCTCTAGCATGACATCATACCCATTGTACTATCAATGTGACGTCCCAATGGAATACAGCAGTATTTTCATGATCATATTGCAGCACAGAATAAACGCCACTGAACCATTTACAAATTCATTGATTTATGTCATAGATTGATTTTAAATTATGAATATAATCTTACCCTCATGTCTCCTGCTATTAAATGCATCAATATGTATTGTCAAAAGTGTACAACTCATCGGCAAACCCCGGAGTTTTATGGTGTTTTAAAGAAAATACTTTATGACATTACCCAATTTGATTGAAACCAGTTTTTGTGCTACATTGCACGATCCTCCATTTCACACGTGGATCTAGGAACGTTGGTAGGTCTTCCCCAAAAATTGACATTTTAACGACACAAATCAATATCAACCATTCGGATTGAAAATTCATTTGTCGTTACAGTGTTGGATTTACAAACTCCAAAGCCAAAACCACAGCTACTCTAGCAAGCTATTTTGTAGGCAGCGCGCTGATTGGTCTGCCAGAGGTCAATTGGTCGTGAACCTCGACGGAACGCTCTCAGACCCCCCTCTGAAGGGAAGGCAAAGGAACTACATTTCGCCTACAACAAACCTAATGACAAAGTGCATCACCCCTATGCTTTGAATGGGCATTATCCGTGTCAGGCTGTTAATTGTCGAAACTAAATTATTTTGATTTTACAATCGAGTAGAACAAAAGTAAAACGTTCAAAGGGGACTAACAGTGATTCATGCAGGCTACAGATACAACACTGAACAATATGTTAAATATAACTGTACCAAATAACACATGAGAGCACTGGCAATTCTCAGGGCCCCGTTCCTCAAAGCGATCTTAGGCTAAGTTGATCGTAAGTGCTAAAATATAACATTTTCTTACAACTGCTGAAGGGCAGAGATCACTTTTGGCACCGGTTCCAAATCGATTTTTGCACTACAACAGTCGTAAGCCTATGATAAGAAACAACTCCATAGGACATTATTTCAAAAATCACTTATGATCAACTTAGCCTAAGATCGCTTTGAGGAACGGGGCCAGGTCACAGTGGTGTAGCCTCTCTTGACCTTAAAACGGGGCGTTATGATAGAACTGTTTTAAAGAAAAGAGTATGTCTGTTTAGTACAAATGTTGTTGAAGATGAGTGACATATTTATTTAAAATGTCCATTATTTATTAATAAAAGGTCTTTTTTATTTTAAAAAAAACGTTGTAGAGTGTTTAATGTTTTAAGATTTTACTGATTTACCAAAAATAAAAATACTTTTGATACTTTCCAGCCCTAATATTTTCGTTGTTTCCGCCAAAACCTGTTATCGTATACTTTTAAAACGAAAATCGTTTGTATATAGTCGTTAAAACTAAGTCTTAAAACATGTATACTTTTTTAAACGTCCTGTTGTACATAGTTATTCAAATAAGGAACTAGGTAGTTTTAGGTTTTTCTTCTGTATCTCTCAAAAAGTATCTCGTAGATCCATAAAGGAGTGGCTAACGTTTTATTGGTATCTTAAAAAACCAAAAAAACCAAAGAAACAAAACTAGGTGGGGGGTTAGATATGTTATTGACCATTCTGAATAGCACAATATAAGTGCTTGCCACATGACGTTGTCGACATTTAAGCCCGCAGGCTGCTTTGTTAGAAACCTTTAAATGTGATTATTGTATGTTTAATTGCTAACACTTATGCCTTAGGCGACTTTAATTGATTATTTGTTTTCTGATAAATAGCATTTTACAAAACAAAGATACATTTTAAATTATCAATAACAAACGTCAAATAGAAAGGCAAGGAATTGTTTTAATAATAAATGTAAAACAACATCAAAGCACCCTTTTTTTGTTAAAATTCAGTGAATTGTTATAGTGATGAATTAATGGTAAACTGCTATAATTAAATGCTCACATTTGTTTGAACAATCTAACTTTAAAATTGGCATGGATAAGTTGTGTTTTTACGTTGCCAGAAATGGTCTGCAGTATGCGAGACCTCAAGAACTGCCACATAAACGTCAATACCCCAGAGACGGACATGTGAACCCGAGCAGCTGGATATGTGTCGATCAGTACAGGCTTACTTACTTTTTTTCCAATCACAAAAACGTATTGACGTAGTCTTGTAAATCTAAAAATATATTATTAATTCCATTGATTGTAAAAATATATCTAAACTGCAAAGAATTATTGAGAGGAACATTACTGATGATTGTTTGATTGGTTTTAATTGATTGTAATTGCCTTGAACGCTGCACTGGTTCTTCCATTGACGCTGCCTTTTATTGTCATATAAAAATCGGTATTCATGAGGCCCCTACAACCAATGTTGTGATTCCGATTTTCTAAAAAAATTATGGTAGGTATGGAAATTGTTTTTATATGATTGAAATATATGTTTTTTAAAATGAAATTTGGATAAAAAAATGGTTTTCATCAGTACCAGCCGAAGCTCACAGGTTTCACATCATCACGTGACCACATTGGTGATGCAGGCTTTCCTCCTGTCGTAAACCCTGCCACTGCGATAAAGCTAGAAAATTGAAACTGCGTTAAACTTTAACTCACTAACTCCTTTATTCATGATACATATTATGTGTTTTGTCTCTTTTAAAACTACACATCCAAACGTATCCAGCAAGAAATATTTGTAAGTAACTGCACGATTTTGAGCTGGTGCATTCAATGTCACAAAACGTGAAACTTGGAACTCAATTTGTGCTACTGATGTGTTTTAAAGATCAATCACGGTTTTCTATTTAGTCACTTTATGTAAGAGTTTCTAATGAATTTAATATGCCGCGACTCAGCCGCTCCAACGGAAATACTGCTATAAGGCTTCTGGAAGCAGGGCAAACTCAACATGTATTTGCCCGTCGTAGGAACGTACAACAGAGCACGATTTATCGCTTCTGGGAGACTAGTAGACCCTGGACCTAGGCATAGAACTGGACTACCTTCTGGTACATCACCTACGTCATCATAAAGCTACACACACAAGTACCGCTTGACACATACCCGAATTACAACAACTATCCACACAGACCGTCAAAAGCAGGCTTTGAGAGGCAGGTTTGAGAGTACGGAGACTGTTTTAAGTCTTGTGCTTCCTCGGCTACACCGACAACATAATGTTCAGTGATACACCAACGTTCAGGCCCAGTCTATGGCTTTTTTGCCGTCGAATCCGGTTTACCGATGAATTCCTCATGTAGACTGATTCGTTAGGGACATCGTGATGTGGGAATCAGTAGCCTATATTGGAAGAAGTGACTTGGTAATAATCCAAGGCAACGTTACTGTGCAGAAATCATTTGTTCACACAAGTTTTCTAATTTGAACCGTCAGAGGGAGTCGTTCAAGCAGGATAATGCCAGACCACACACATCATGTGTTACGAGAGTGTTCTTCATGGACCATAACATCAATGTGCTACCATGATCACCAGACTTAAACCCAATCGATTATCTTTGGGATGCTCTGGACAGGCGTGTACGACAGCGTAACCCACAGCTGCAGACTAACAACTCGCCAATGGACTTCAGGCAGAATGGACTGCAAATCAGCAACATCAGATTCAGAAACTGATGTGTTTGATGCAGGACAATGTCGCGCAATATTCAACGCCAAAGGTTGTCACAATAGGTATGGAGTTCAGCGTTACTAAACGTTTTTGTTTGACCTACTATCTGACTTTCTCCGAAACCCTACCCAACATCGATATTTGGATATTTTCTGTGCGATCGTTTATTGAATTTTGTTGATTACTCAAACCAATACAATGTATTACAATAAAGAAAAACCTATTAGTTCAAAATATGATATGCGTTTCTTTTTTGATAGAGTATGTGTACCTAACTTGAGTACAACGAAGACAAACTATGATTAGCATATTGTTACCAAGGCAGCAACAACACATGGGTACCGCAGTCACAGACGGGAAAGTCTTCACATGAAGAAGGATGCTGAACCCTGTATGTCTGATCTGTGTATTTGTACTTGCAGCTGAAGGTAAGTTTAAATCTACTAAAAACACAGATCTGTTTGTTTATTTGGCATGAATACCTTTACATATTAACGAGACCAAAACATGTCATGTCATGTCATGTATAGAGAGCATATTTCTTATGAAATCACTTTTTCTTTATTTGGTAATAAGCGACTTATCAGCTTGAAAACGGTGTTAGTGTCGAGTATTGGTACTATTTTCAAGCCTATCATTTTGAAAACAGTGTTAGTGTTGACACCGAAACGGAACGTAAAACCAGCAAGATCAGGAAGTGTGAATAATATACATCTCTGTATCTCACTGCTTACCTGACAATTGACGGGTTTTTGGTTTGGAGATGTTCTCTTTTGTTCTTAGTGGTTTGTTATTTTTTAGGGGGGATGGGGTTATTTCCGTTTGTGTTTGATTTTGAGGTGGGTGGAGGTTGGAATATTAGTTGAAACTGGATTCAACAATAGTTTTCACAACATATTGTTTGGCGCCGTTTAACAATGACGTAGTATCACAAGGACCTTGTAAACCATGTCACTGAGCCAATAGTTTCAGTTTCAGTTTTTCATTGTCTTTTTAAGATTTTAACATGGGGGGAGGGAACTATTTAGAACTATATTGATTAGGCCCCTGTTTTTCAAAGCGAATTAAATTTGACCTTAATTCTTAACAAGGTCCTGCAGAGTTAGGTATTATCGTTGGCTTACGACTGTAGTAGGACAAAAATTGATTTCGATTTCAAAGCGACCTTTGTTATATTTTAGCACTCACGATCAACTTGGCCTAAGATCGCTTTGAGGAAGAGAGGCCTGAATTGTTTTTGAAATAATTATTTTGCTCAAATTGACATAATGTTGGTTTTTTTATTATTTAAAACTGAACATGTGACCAACAGCTTTAAGTTCTCTTCAAGACATTTCAGTTCTTGGCATACTTCATAGAGATTATGTCATGCACTCTTAAAAAAGAAAAGCAAAAGGAACATCAAAAATGGAAATTGAATTTGTGAATTCGCATGTCGAAATAGACATAATTTTTAGCATTGTTTTTTCCTGGTGTGTTTTAGAATATAATACGTGAGCAAACGCAACCATAAATAATTTGGAATGGTGTTAACAACTAAAACACGCAATGATTAATTTTTATGTGCAAAACTTTAGTAAACGGTATTAATATAAAACCCCAAGTGCATCTCGCAGTTTCATCCGAGATATTAAAAAATATAGAAGTATAGACATGTCACAACTCAACGCTGCCGACCGAATTATTGTCATTGGACATTTGCAAGCTTGTGAATCAAAGAGAGTCGTGGCGAGAAACTTTAATGTTCATCCTAACACAACATTAAAAGAAGTTTCGAATCACCACACACACACACTCAGGAACCGTAGACAATAGACACGCATTTTGTTCAGTGAAGAGTCAAATTTTCTCCTCAAGCCACGTGGCGAAAGACAACCTGTTCACAAACGACTGAACGACGTTTTGCGACTAACTGCATCAGATAGGTTGACTGATTCGGTGAGGTAGTATCGTGGTGTGGGGAGCCATTTCTTACAATCTTAAAACATAACTGGTGCTAGTGAGTAGAAATCTGATGTTGACAAGATTCTTCGTCCCCACGTGGGTTCTCTTGTCAACCGCCAGGGGGAGCTGTTTCAACAGGACATTGTCTGACCGCACACAGCACATGCTACATTTTACTACCAGCCAATAACATTATTACTGTCCTCCTCTGGCCCTCCAGATCTCCGGATTTGAACCCAATAAAGCATCGGTGGGATTTGATCGATAAACGTGTACGACAACGTCATAATCCGCCATGGTTCCTTGCACAGTTGTTTCAGGAAGACTGAAACAAAATAATTTTATTGCCGAATGATAATCGCTTATTTGTTTTTTTTTGTTTTTTTTGTCCACTGATTTTGACTGTTTTTAGTATGAAGCTGGCATGTTTTTCTAAGGTTGTCATAATATACAATATTAATACAAATATATTTATGGTTGCGTTATTTAATGCCATAAACAGTCCAGTCTAAAATAATATTGTCAAAATAATTTAAATAGTTGATGTTGTGAATAGGTGTAATTAAAGTTTTTTTTGTTTATCGATGACTTGACTTGATATAAAGTTATTGCTCAAAAGGGCATACCGTATATGAATGTAATAATTATCAACCAACTGTCGTTATGACATGGCATATGTTACGATACATGGCATATGTTACGATAAACGTTACAAAAATGTATACAGAAGGAGTGCAACTATGCAGGTAGGCCACAACATCGCGATACACCAACCAAACAAATAAAAAAAATGGCATAGGGCAGGGTGGGGTTCATTAAAAAAGGTTCAAATAGAAGCTCACTAATAACGTTGATGAATTAGAATCATCACGTGACATACATCAAATAAAGTCAACATCTATGCAAATATGTTGTTTTGTCGCCACATTGAATGTCTCTTTCTTTCACATCTTGGCCGCGTTCCTCAAAGTAATCTTAGGCTAAATTGAGAAAAGTGCTAAAATATAACATTGGCTTATGACTGTTGTAGTGCAGAGATCGCTGTGGATCCAAATCGATTTATGCACTATGACAGACGTAAGCTATGGTAAGAAAAAACTCCAAAGGTGATTGTTTTAAACATCTCTTGCTATCATCTTAACACAAACATCGCTTTAAGTAACAGGGAACCAGAAAACTACCTCTTTCAATCAATCATGATGTTAATTTAAATGTTTGGTATTATATTTCGTTCGACGTTGAGGGGGCGGGTTAGCGCAGTGGTTAGTCGACTTTGTGGACTTCACTGGACTTTGGACCAAGAGGTCCGAAGTTCAAATCCGAGGTTCTCTGTTTAAGAAACATTTCAACACAGTGAGGACAGCTTGCAATGTTGTGTAACACTCTGAGTTTGCAGGTACCAGCTGAAGCTTAATGGTTTTTACTAAATCACATAACCATATCGTGATGCAGACTTTCCTCCTGCCATAAACCCTGCCGCTGTTATATATCTGAAAACTGTTGAAAAAGGCATTAAACCATGATGCACTCTAGCACGTCTATTATAGGCGTCTAAGCAGAAATCTGGAATCGTCTTCATCTTTCCCTAGTAACTTTCTGACCACACCACTGTAC
>JAULCD010168012.1:0-10903 GCA_032361085.1 Calliostoma canaliculatum
GTTAAAAACCTATCCTGTGGTAATTTGTTTAAAAGAGCTCCAAAGGAGCTCTTTTAAACAAATTACCACAGGATACATTTGTAACAGCACAACGTATTCATAGATTGGTCCCTTAACCCTTATCCTGCATGTCAACCCTAAAAGGGCCGAGTTGATTTCCGCCAGTCGTAAAACTATGACCACTTAGTGCTGTTGAAAACCTATTCTGTGATAATTTGTTTAAAAGAGCTGCTCTAAGAGCTCTTTTAAACAAATTATCAGAGAATAGGTTTTTAACAGCCAGTTTCAGTTGAAATTTGAAAGCTAAAATTAGCAAATGTGTTCAGCATCTTAAGGGTTAAGGGCTAACCTCTTTCTATGATAGATTCATGAGGGTCTCATCATTATAAATTAGCCTGTTTATAACAGAGAAGAAGCACACTGAGGATATAACCAAAACAATCAAGTTCTATCACCTGCTGCATCAAGACTAATTGGATCCATATTTAAAAATTAGGAATATTTACCTCAGATACCAACCGCAAAGTTAGTTTTCCTTTGGTGCAAGTTAGTTTGTCATTATAAATATATTTATTAAACTTTCATCACCTAGTCAATTGCTGAAGGTAAGTCTATATCATCTTGTATCTGATACTACAAATCGCGCTAAATTAAACTGGTACTACCCACCCAAGGGTGATACTACAGTGCAACACTGCACCTAAGCCTCTCTCTATATACACTGTTTTCCTCAACAGACACTGAGCCACCTAGACAGGATATGCACCTAACTTCTTGTTATGTGAGAAAATGTTCGTTTTCATGATCAAAAACATAAAAATGTAAACTAATAATCTATCTCAGCTTCTAGATTATGAAAAAAAGAATAAAAATTTATGAGAAAATAATCATGATATGAATAACCATCTGTCATGGAAGCCTCGCGGGACACTCACTGCATAAAGGGAGGTAACTAATGCAAGCTCTGATAATCTGAGACTTTGATTAATCTGCTGACTGTGGAGTTATTCAAGGTAGTGTTCTCACTGCTTCTTTATCTTTAAAGGGTTTTAACCCTTAGAGTGCCAGTGGTATCACATGTTGAATTAATATGTTAATTTGAGGGCGATTTTAAATTATTTTATTTTTTTTATCTTTGAATTAAACAGTTCCCCCCAAAATGTCTTCATGTTAGTAAATAAATACTTCAATGAAACAAAAATACCCTTCCTGACCTAAATTTTGAAGGATGTAATCAGAACCACAACATTTATTTTTGTTGGCCTTATCTCTTCATCTGGATGGATAATCTCATACAAGCAAACTCCTCCTAACCAATTAAGCACAACAGGAGTTAACTCTACCAACAGGCCAGGGAACTACACACATTTGCTTCTTGCCTCATCTTGATAGTTTTATAATTATACACATACCATCGCTATAGTTCATGAATATTTTCAGCATCTGATAACATTCTAAAATCCTGCCTTTGTTGCAACTGTCAGTCTCTGTATGTACTGAGGGTGTCACACATACAGGGCTTCATTCACGGTCCATGCGCTTACTTGTCTTCATGAATAAAAAGAAGCTCTTTAAATTTACTTAGCAAGCATGACTTCACTTGTCAGCGTAACACTAGACCTAATATCATGTAAATTAAAATATCTGAAAGGCCAACTTGTTTTTCTTGCATTTTTTCAACCTTTTGTGAGCCGAATTTATTTAGTAGGGCATAAAATTGTGACAATCTTGTACTGTTGAAAACCTATTCTGAGGTAATTTGTTTAAAAGAGCTCCTGAAGGAGCTATTTTAAACAAATTACCACATGCTAGGTTTTTAACTGTATTTAAGATGGGCATGTGACAATAAAATTTATGAATGCAATTTGTGAAACCAGTACATCTCTTGTATACATAATATTTAAAGACCTATATTCATGGCAATTTAAAGGCTGCACATATTTAAAGGCTATTAAAGGATATCCTAAAATAATCCTTACAGTGCTGAATAAGGTTAAGTCGATTTTTAAACTGCGACCACTTTGTGCTGTTAAAAACCTGTCCTGTGGCAATTTGTTTAAAAGGGCTTGACCAAAAGATTTAGTTAAAAAATGTTTTTGGAAAGTAAACAGTTGACAATTATTTGGGGTTTACAACAACTTTGCCGTTTGTCAAATGAACCCATTGGCCAGTGTACAGAACAACAACAGATCTCACTTGGCAGCTGCCCAGTTCATAAGCTGAAGTAATCAGTCCACTACACCCAGATTACAGCCAGATTGTTAATGGTGAGCCCGCCAGATTGGGCTCATGCCTATTTGTGATAAAAAAAACTGTGCTTGACTGTATGGGATTTGCAATCGATACAAATTAGAGGGCAACTTACCTTGGCTGTGTACCAAATATACAGTATTTTCATTTTACTAACAGCGGTTAGATTTTTGCAAGTATTAAATTGATGAAATTGTTTTGGGCAATTAAGTTTTGGACAGGACTGTAAATATTCCAAGTTGCCTGCCCTGTGGTCTGAATGAAGCTGTTTAGGAGTTTCATACACTGCATTAAGTCAATTCAGCACTTTTATGGTTAACATTACCAATACAAGTTAACCCAAAATGTGCTGAGCACAACATTTGCTAATTTTAGGTTTCAAATTGAAACAGGCTGTTGAAAACCTATCCTGTGATAGTTTGTTTAAAAGAGCTCCTACAGGAGCTCTTTTAAACAAATTACCACAGGATAGGCTTTCAACAGGCTGGAAGTTGGAATTTGAAAACTAAAATGAGCAAATGTTGTGCTCAGAACTTTGAGGGTTAACACTTGGCTTGAGGAATTTAGTTAACCCTTACACTTTTAAACTTAGATTAAAAATAAAAAACAACCACCTTGTGCTGCTGAAAACCTATCTTGTGCTAGTTTGTTCAAATGAGCTCTTTGAACAAAATTATTACTGAACGGGATTCGCCAGAACAAGGTACTTACAGTTTTATGTCCTACTTAAATAAATTTGACATGCTGAGGCCAGATCAAGTGAACACAGGAGATTTATTAATGAATGTTGAATCTGTGTTGGAAATATCTAAATATCTATGTCATAAATGTTTTGAATACATGTACTATAAAAGATACATCAAAATCTTTACATATTTGCAGATTAAGCCTTACTCCATTTGTCATAAATGTTTGATATATTCCTTTGCAGCTCACAAAATCATACACTGATCAACTGTTTTGCGGATTCTATACATGCCTATCATATATAACTACACCTTTAACAGAAAAACCTTAATAATGCACACATCCCGACACTATTCCTATCACTAAACTAAGTAACTCAGATTGCAAAAGAACATGGTAAAATCAGATGTACATCACACTACCAGTGTCAAGGTCAATAAAAAGTTACATAACTCATCCTAGACTGCATACCGCTAAACTAATTATTATCAAACAGTTGTATCTTCAATATAGGTGGGTTATAAAATCTATAATTCATCCTCATCAACAGTAACAGTAGCAATAACAGCAGCTTGCTTTCTTTGTTATGTGACGATGTACAACGTAAGCAATCTTCCCATTAAAAATATAACTGTTGTCAAAACAAAAATATGTTTGGGTGTCTTTTAAAGGATAAAAATCTACATGATTTGTTACACGGGTCAAACCGACATAAAATGGTACGTACTTGACTAATTGAATGTGCAACATTTGCAATACTAATGTCCTGGTATTTACAGTGTATCTCGCTTGTTGATATGTGATATTGATCACGTTGAAATATCTCATCTGTCAATCATGTAATATTAATAATCTTAACATGCAAAAATATATCTCACCTTTCACTAATGTAACATTGAACATGTAACTTCTCACAATTGAATCTGTGACCATGATGTGCTGTTGAAAACCTATCCTGTGATAATTTGTTGAAAAGAGCTCTTGCAGGAGCTCTTTTCAACAAATTACCACAGGGTAGGTTTTCAACAGCCTACTTAGACTGGAATTAATTCTGTGTTTAGCCCTATGGTTAATAACATTGACATATGAAACTGTATCTCACCTTAAATAATGTAATATAACACATTGATGTATGAAAGTATATCTTACCTGAAGATGGTGCGACCGGTCGCTCCTGCATTGCTGCTGTTGCGGACGCCATCCCTGACGACACATTGCCCTCGCGTTGTAGAACCTTTGGTACATCAGAAAATGCCATCATTAGCAAAGAACTCATAGTCCATACAATATCACATAATGTTCATGCTAAGCACAGGGTTCATAGTGAATAGGTTCTAGATATAATCCAAATGTCAGAGGTAAAGGCTAACAATGCAAGCTTCAGGTAAACCTACACCTGGTCAGGTGGCTGGTGTGTGTACTGATGATAAACCAGTCCGAACAAAATAGTTGATCCACTCCTATCAGATAGCGAAATATCCAGTTTGATAGCTGTAGTCACACATTCACTTCACAGCTAAAAATAGAACCATGTAATGTCCAAAGTCACAAAGGATAATTCACAGTTCAGGTTTCTCCACAAGAATTTATCTTCAGTTGAGGCTTAATCTGTGAGCATCCTGATTATCCTGATTTGATGAAATCTAATTTGTTAATCCACAAACCGACCTGACAACAACTCCTGTACAGAAAAGTCTCTGGTCCTCTCCCTCGGTCTGGGACAACAACCAGGCTCCACGCACACACAGGCTGCTGAGAGAGGCCCTAATGGAGTCTGTGTTTTGACAGCTAACACCTACTAAATGATACAGACTGCAGTATGGCCCCAGTGTTAACCCAGGGTGGACCCTGAGAGTGTGGCAAGCACCGCAGGGGGCTGGGGTAACTGACCTCTCTCTCTGTGGTACAGTATACCAGATGGAGCTGGTTGCCTGTGGCCGGTGCACCTCCAAATTAACTTGGTTCGGGGAGGGTTGTCCACCAGGTATATAGGACCACTGACCGGAGAGAGCTGAAAGGCCTGCAGGCTTGATGGAGTGAGCAGTGTGTGACTCACTAATGAGATCTCAGGAGATATACAACCTGTCTTCAATCCTCATGCACTGCAGTCTGTGGGAGCACTGCACAGCTAAATATCCAGTAAATCTGCACAGAGCCTAAAACCAACTGAAGTTTGTACACAGAGCCAGGCAAGGTTCAGCAGCTCAAATCCTGTAAATTTTCCAGGACTCGGCTATAAACAAACGTAATCTGTTCACTGTAAATGTCTTCCTCCACTGGCTCACTTGAACATGGATTTCACAGAGTGACTCACATACATGTGTTTTGCAGAAAGGTATCCAGTACTAGTTAGCAGTTATCTTGGAGCTGATTCCTGGTCTGGTAATTACTTGTCAACATCTTCTCCCTCTGCTTTATGTGGGGAGCATCTGAGATGTGGAACTTGCTGATAAATCACTGGCTGGTCAGATGGTCTTATCTCACTGCAGCTCATTCACACAACAGGCCGGCCTAGTCTGCTGATAGATGTCAGTTTGAAATTGAGCGGGTGGTTTCCCATTAGGGTCAGACACACTATTCAGTCTTATCAGTTAGCAAATAGAGATTTATAGCCCCAACACAAGCCTTCTCTGGATGCGCAGTGAGGCCATTACACACAAAATCCAATATTAAACATGTGAATAAGATCCAAAATTATATCCAGTAACACAATAGCGAGTCTCTGTTTCCTTTCCTACACCTGTCGTGTCCACTTCCTTCTCAGATATTCGTGCCGAGTCTTATAACCACCACATCTGCAGTGTACACAACACCTCCACTGGGCAGCAGAGACAAGCACACCTCACGTTCCGTGGCTCGTCCCAATCACCTGGTCGCGTCTGCTCCTGAAGCAGACGACAACATTCACAGTCCTACACTCTGCACATCAATTTTCCTGTTTTGTCTCGGTGTACCTGACGAAGTTGACCAGAGTTGACGCAGAAATTCCTCTTCAATCACACACACCACAGCCACAGTATTGAACATAAATACATGACCACACGGCTATCGTCTGGCTCTATAACACCTCATACTCCTTACAGCTTAGCGGAAGTTACAACAGAAAAGAGAGCTATATATGTGGCTTTATAACCTGTAAGCTCTGCGCACTGCCTCACCTAGCTCAGTGAGCTGCCTCCTCCCCCACACAATACCACGTAACTCTATACCACAGTTTGCACCTTGCTTTCATCTGTTTACTCCACGCAGTGTTGGGGGGGGAGGCTCATGCACACAGGAGTTGGAGGGGCTCGGAGCATGTTGGCACACAATCACAGGACGGTGATCTCACACTGTTTATAGTGTAGCCAATAGCAACTGTCTCTTCTGAAAATCTACGCATCACACTATATTTTCATGAGCAAAAACAACAGCATTGTAGCCAAGCCTGACTGACTACAAAGTAATGTTGGGCCATGGTTTTTGGTATAACACTAAATTCCTTCAGTCAACTTTACCATGAACTGCCTGCACTTTGTCACATCCCAGCATAGAATGAATGCCAATCACATTAAATACATCTGTACAATTTATGCTTTCATCAGTAGTTTAGGAAAGGATTGATTTTGTTTTTTTCAAATAAAAATGTTCAAAATTGTCTAAAACAGGCTAAAGTTTACAAAAATGTGAACATTTTATTAGGCGATTCAAAACCTGGTGTCAAGGTGTTGTTCAAATATACATTAACCATTAAAGTGCTGAATTGAAATTAGATCTAAAAACGATTACTTGTACTGTTGAAAACCTATCCTGTGGAAATTTGTTTAAAAGAGCTCCTTAAGAAGCTCTTTTAAGCAAATAACCACAGGACAGGTTTTCAAAACATCTACTGAAATGAATTGTCAACACTGACATAAACCAATGATGTACTCAGCATTATAAGAGTTAACCTTCCGAGAAAATCCATAACATCAATCTCGCACAAACAAAGACCTTTCGAGGGTTGCCGTAGCAATAGTTTCAACTACAGCTTGTAAAAACGGCCAGTATCGAATAGTATCCCAGGAGTGTTACACAATCCATATAGTGCATGGAAATCTCCATCTAGGGGAAAAGACCGCTGTTCTATTTGACAATTATTCTTTGAAGTCTTAACAAATATTTTTTGAAAACATGAAGAACCTGTTTTTAGTTTAAGAATGTATAAAACACAAATGAAAATTTTCCAGGCACTTCGGCCATAGCAATGTTCTGATAGCAAGTGTCTCTTCATTATAACAACAATATCTGTATACATCTGTTCCCTCTTTATAACAATAATATTAGTATACAGTGTGTAGTACAAGGTGATTGTTTGAAAAGGGTCTTGTTAACCCTTAAAGTGATAAGCACTACATTTGCTCATTTTCGTTTTATAATTCCAACTGAAACAGGCTGTTGAAAACCTATTCTGTGATAATTTGTTTAAAAGAGCTCCTCTCGGAGCTCTTTTCACCACATTATCACAGGAGAGGTTTTCAATAGAATAAAGTGGTCACAGTTTTAAGACTGGCTGAAATCAACTCAGCACTTTGGGGGTCAGTGTTTCCTCACTATAAAAACATCATTAATATACAGTGTCGGATGGAAGGTGTATGTATGAATATATTATTACAGTGTCCCTTCGATATAACAACAGTATCAGTGTATAGTGTGTGATACAAGGTATGAATTTACATGAAGTCTTACATGTGCCTTCTTGCCATAGTAATAACATTAGTATACAAAGTTTGGATACTTTGTGTATGTATTGACATGCAGGCTAATAACAAGTGACCCTTACTATAACAGCAATAATGGTATACACAGTGTTCTCATACACATAAACATGTAATCTTTTAACATGTGCCCCCTCACAATAACAACTCCAGTGGTATACACAAGGTATACACATTGACATGTAGTTTTATAACAAGTGCCCCCTCACTATAACAGTAACAATGGTATACACACTCTATTTGTACATGATAAATACATAGTCTTAAAAAGAGCCTTCTCACTACAACAGCATAATCATAACATTGGTATAAATCTGGTCAAACAAAAACATGAATAAATGTATTTTTCAGTACAATTCCACAGAGTTAAAGACTAAGCGTTATAAAGAGGCAGCACAGAAAACATCCTTAAGTGAAGAACTCTTGTAATAAAATCTGAATCTCCTGCATTCCCTGACCCCAGTAACATCAGACACATCAGAGAGCCACCTTATCTGTTTGATACATCAGCGTTGGACATTAATACACCCAAGTGGACCAGCCTTGGTCACCACATCCCTCCCCAAACACATGAATCTCGTTTGCACCAACCATATCAGCCCAATTATCACTTACTTACATTCCAATACATAAAAGATCAAGAATTTCCACCATAAAATGATAACACTTCTCTTCTCAGAAGAAATTAACCCTTAAAGTGCTGAACCCAACATTTCAGTGTCAAAATTCCAACCATGTTAGTGAGTTTAATGCTGTTTTCAAATTTTTTAAAATTTTATTGCAGCAGCAAGGTTTATGGAAGAAGGAAAGTCTGCATCACCAATATGGTTATGTAATGCAGTGAACCTAAATAGGCTGCTGAAAACCTATCATATGGTAATTTGTTTACAAGAGATTCAGCAAAAAAATGACCACAAAATAGGTTTTTAACAGAACAAAGCGGTCACAATTTTAAATCTTGCTAACCCTAATTCAGCATACCAAAAGTTAACCCTTAGAGTGCCATAGTAGGACTTAAAACTGACTTCCTTGTAAACAATGTCACTCAAAGAAGTACAATCCTTGTTATGTTAAAACCCTATCCAATGATAAATTTTTAAGAGCTACTAAACAAGATTTATTTAAACGTCTTATCACAGGATAAGTTTTGAAACAACCTTCTTAAACTGGAATTTGAATATTCAAATTGACAAAAATTGAGGTTGGTGTGACTCTAAGAGTTAATGGTCAAAGATGGCGAATGATCAAATTACCACAGGTTAAGTTTTAATTGTTTTCTTAGACTGATTATTTAAATGGCCAAAGTCAAAACAATGGCATGAGCACTTTAAAGAGTCGTCACTTATATCTTGATGTCCTTATGATAGTGTCCGTGATGGAGGTTACACAGATATGCTTTAATCTTGGCTACGTCATCACCTTAATCTAGGTCATCTTTCAGTGCAAGAGGTCAAAGGTGATAGGTGACACAGACCTGTTTTAATTTTGGGCAAGAAATCACCTTAAACTAGGTCATCTTTTAGTGCAAGAGGTCAAAGGTTATAGAGGTTACACAGATAAGTTTTAATTTTGGCCAAGAAATCACCTTAAACTAGGTCATCTTTTAGTGCAAGAGGTCAAAGGTGATAGAGGTTACACAGATAAGTTTTAATTTTGACCAAGACATCACCTTAAACTAGGTCATCTAACAGTGCAAGAGGTCAAAGGTGATAGAGGTGACACACAGACAGCTGCAGCGTGCACCTGCAGACTCATGTACAACAGAAACCTGCTCGAGGTCATATACAATCATATAAAAGTCAAACAAACATTTTTTTTACAAATAAACAATCATTCTGTTTGGTTTTTAACAGTTTATTTTGGTCAGAATTTTGACAATAAAATTTTGATATTTAAAAAAAATTAAAAAAATATTGTTCAAAGAATTTTGTCACCTATATCAATTAAACTTTTAAAAACATGACTTTTGACAATAATAAGAAAAGTTAACCCTTAAAGCTCAAGTAGCATCATAACCAAATAACTAAAATAAAGTCAATCCGGGGATTGAACCACACACCTACTGGTCTAACACTCTAACCATGACACCACGGAGGCCGGTTAACCCTAAAAGTGCTGAGCACAACATTTGCTCATTTTAGAATCAAATTCTTACTGAAATAAGCTGAAAAAAACTTATCCTTCGAAATTTGTTTAAAAGAACTCCTTTATCAAGCTCTTTTACACACATTACCAAAGGATAAGTTTTCAAAAGCTTTGCTCACAGCTTTAGGTTCAACTGAAATCAATTCAGCAGGGAAAGGGTTAAACATTCTTGGCATGTTTTTCACATTTTTTTGGCTCCCTGATAGACAATTAAGTCAAAGGTTCTTCATGAATATTGCATTGTTCTGTTTGTAATTAGAATGTCTGTTTTTCATGTTGCTGATCAGTCATAAATAATACATGCTGCACTGTCTAAATAGAATAGACTGACCTCTACACACCTTCATCAAGTATGCATACCAAGTCTGTAGAAACAGGGGAGTTGGTGAGGACATTCCTCCATCCCTCCATCCCTCCATCCCTCAGCCCCCACACCTACCACCTACCACCTACCACCTACCACCTACCACCTACCACCTACCCATCCAACCTTTTTTTTTTACATGCTGGTAAAAAAACATTAATTCTAAAAAAAATTATTTTAATGGTTATACAATGCACTAAAATAGTATTGTCTTATAAAATAGTGAGGAAAATGGTAAAATGAAAAAAAACAAACATTTATTTTGTTTTTAAAAGCATAACATCTGTTTAAGGTGTGAAAAATTAAAAATGTGAATGCACAAGAAACAAAAGACTATTTGTTTTATAAATAGAGTGCACATAAATAAATGAATCTATAGATTCTTAAGATTACATTAATGTTCAATTAAAATTAGTCCTGTACAAAATGTTTTATCTGAAAATTGCCATCTTTAAAAATACAGTGAAATAAAATGTCAACTGAAATTGCCACTTGTTAACCTTTACAGTTCTGAATAAATTTGATTAGTTTTAAACTGTGCCCACCTTGTAGTGTTAAAAACCTGTCCTGAGATAATTTGTTTAAAAGAGCTCCTGTAGGAGCTCTTTTAAACAAATTACCCCAGGATAGGTTTTTAACAGCTTATTTTGGGAGGAATTGTGACAATGAAACAGGACCAATTTGGGCTTAGCACTTTTTAAGGGTTAACTACAAAATCACC
>JAULCD010168123.1:0-10901 GCA_032361085.1 Calliostoma canaliculatum
GAGAGAGAGAGAGAGAGAGAGAGAGAGAGAGAGAGAGAGAGAGAGAGAGAGAGAGAGAGAGAGAGAGAGAAAACAAAACTATTAAATTGAGAAGGGGTATGTATGTATGTGTGTCTGTGTGTGTATGTGTGTGGTTTGATGAGATTTCCGGTGGAAATTAAACTACTCATCACACCACTGGGAAAACCGCTAAAAAATGTCTATAAATGTTTTCTAATGGGTTATCTTAGTTATTTTACCAATTCTACGATAGATCGTATCATATGTACACAATCACTTTTATGTTCAATGTTAACTGACCTTTGCTACAGTTCTAAAACAAATCTATCCTCAGCTACAACATTATTTCCAAAGTGGTTGATATATCTACAATGCATGCCGTTCTACTATAGATGATTCCACAGCTTTACTGTTATCTCTGCTATATATCATCTAAGCCATAAATCCATTCTACGACAAATGCTATTTTAGAAAAAGTACCAGTTCTACAAATTATGTTATGAACTATTTGATTGGAATTTACCAATTTTGATTGTAATATTTACAAAATTTATCATTGACAATTTCTATATAATGAGACGAACATTTACGCAGACACGGTGCCTCAGAAACGTTTATTTTTATTTTTAAGTCATTACGATGGTAATATCTACTACACAGCAGATTTTTTGCGACACCATCAATTAATTTTATAGATGTTGTGTCAAGTTATACCAATGTGTCTTCGAAAAGTTTATCTATTTATCTTTTTTGGTTCCTCAAAGGGAAATTACGTTAAGTTGATCGTAAACGATTTTTTTAAATGTCCTGTAGAGTTGTTTTTTATCACTGGCTTATGACTGTAGTAGCGTAGAGATCGATTTGGAACCGGTGCTGAATGGCACCGATTCCAAAGCGATCTCTGAGCTACGACTGTCGTAAGCCAATGTTATATTTTAACACTTATTACCAACTTAGCCTAAGATCGCTTTGAGGAACGGGGCCCAGGACAGTTTCCTCGGGCGGAACTGTCCTAATATTAGCGGACACAACTCGGAAAGGGTGGTAATATCTGGCTTACATCTCACTTTTATCGAGTTTTACTGAATTTGCACGTAAAATCTATTCAAACTAAAACTAATAATTTCATATAAAAAATTATGGTACCTACTATTTTACTGTATGAATGATTGGGAAAAGTCACTATTGTTGTAGAATCCGGCCATGGCTAACTCATGCAATTTGTGTCGAGTGTAAAATTTAATCACATGGCCTCCATTTGGTGATGGCATTGTTAGATGATAAAGGGGGCAGTGGTTTATTTCAAGTTTAAAAAATTGGGACAAGATTTTAAAATTAGTGTTATTTAGAGAACCAGTTTGCGTGAACTGCACAACATTTGTAAGAAACAAGAATTCTAAATAGGAACACGATAAGAAATATTAATACTCGGCGTGTGTGAATGTTTTTAACATGTGACTAAGCACTGGGATGTCAAAGAGTATGCTACACTGTGGTTATATTGATGTATTTGATTATGTGACAGCAATGAACGAGTTGTATCTAAGGTCACTAGTGTCTACTTTTAGGGAAGAGCCTGAGATATTCACAACAAAAAGTGGGATTTCCACATATTTTGAAAATTTGCGTAAGTCAATTTGTGCTGAGATTGGTCTAGAAGGCAGGATTACTGAATAGTGTGGAAAGGTAAGCTGTCGAATTAATGTGCTTTACTCTAATTTGTCTGTAAATTTCTACCAATAAATGTACATATTTGGATTACAACTTCTTTGTAATTAACTAGCGACGTTTCGGTGTAGATTCTGGCACTGTTATCATACACGTGTTTGGTAACGGTGTACAAATCTACATAGAAACGTTGTTACTCAGCAACCAAGAAGTCCGGGTTAAACGCCGTTTTCAATAGCATTTTAGTTATCTCGCGGTGATTTGTTTTACGGCAGAGGAAACACCTAGTGTGTCTGTTTTCAACTTGCAAGTTTCGGTTGATACTGACGAACCAAGGGTGATGCAACTATTGCACCCTATCCTTACAGCCTTTGCAAAACGGTTCTCCACTACTGAGATAGATACCGAGATCCCTGAACTTCTATGTGTGAGTGTGTTGTACTAGATTAGATCTCCACCGCTGTATTGTGCTACTTCACCAAGATACCATGTCGCCGTTAGCATCAACTCCCCACTCAGCCACAGTGTTCTGACACAAAGCAGACCAGTTCGTAAGATTCCCCGTTGTAACAGTGCAACTTTTACAACTTTTAAAGATCTATAATGAAGGTATTCTATGGATATCAACTTCTTTGTTGCAATTTGTGCGACGTTTCGGCGGAGATACTAACACCGTTGGCTGGTATTCAAGCAAACTCTAACCACTACAATGAGGCCGGATTGTTGAAGAAAGAAAACTGAATTAATAATTATAACACATTTGTTTTGTTAGCTATGGGACAGGACATTTGCACACCTTTGACAGATGAATTATCAGGGCCCCGTTCCTCAAAGCGATCTTAGGCTAAGTTTATCGAAAGGGATCTTTTTTTTGAATGTCATATGGAGCTGTTTCTTACCATAGGTTTACAACTGTCGTAGCACAGAGATATGCCAAATGACACCGGTTCCAAAGCGATCTTTGCACTACAACAGTCGTAAGCCAATGTTATATTTTAGCACTTACGATCAACTTAACCTAAGATCTTTTTGAGGAAGGGGGCCCACCGGTATACGAAATAATAATTTAGTTGTGCTAGTAGATGTACACGTCTGTACAATCGATTCTTCACAGGAATACTACATCAGTTTAACCCTTCGAGTGTCGAATTGATTTTAGTAGGATCAATACTGTGACACCTTGTGCTGTTGAAAACCTATCCTGTCATAATTTGTTTAAAAGATCTCTAGCTGGAGTTTTTAAAACAAATGATCACAGAATAGACTTTCAACAATTTGTTTATATTGGATTTTAGACATTAAAACGGACAGATGTCAAGCTTGGCACCCAAAGTTTTAAGTGCTATGTTTTGAAATACATGTATTAACAAATGTATTAACAATGTCAGTAATCCATTTTGTAAATGTTTTCATGGCTTTAAATCTATGCTGCTATCAGCTCTCAATGTGGCGATAGTTCCTCGGAGATATCGCTTATCTTACACAAGCGATTAAGGCACTTTTCGGTGAAAGACATACAGCGTATTTTACAACACAGCGTATTTTACAAACTATTTTATCAACAAAAACAAAACCAGATTTTATCATGGTTACATAACTTTTAATCACTTCCAGATTAATTCATCTGTTGGAAAAGTATGCATCTCTGAAGATTATCTAGTATTCTTCCGTATCTGGGACATCTCGTCTATCTGTAAAAGAAGAATAAGTTGTTTAGTGTATTAACTGTACAGCATCGTAGCTTCACGTGTTTACAAGCTAACTTTTAATTGTTTGAAATATATCTTGTATCAATGTGCTACCACAGTATAAATTAACTTATAAATAATGCAGGGTTTGGTTTAGTGTTTAGTGAGGCAAGACGTCTCGTAAAGACGTTTTGGCTTCTATCTCATCCTTTCATTGTAAAAATGCTCTTGTTGTCAAACCTGTACTTTTCGAAAGCCCATTGATTTTAGTCTTTGGAAAGTGCACAATTTACAACCATTTTTCATATTTGTAAACAAAACCCATTGGCCAGTTGTAGTAAGCCTTTGTGGCTACGGTCTTATAATTTAAACTGGTTGTTTTTCTGTGAAAGCGGATATTGTATGACCACTATATAGAGTTATTCAAGTTACACACCTTGTATGACCACTGTATAGAGTTATTCAAGTTACACGTCTTCTGTGACCACTATATAGAGTTATTCAAGTTACACACCTTGTATAACCACTACGTAGAGTTAATCAAGTTACACACCTTCTTCGAAGAGATCATCCAGGTAACCTTCATCGACTGCTCTCTGAACTGAAACAAGGAAACAGGAGACGGTTTGCAATTGATGTTGTTAAACATAACACTTAACCTTTAAAGAGCTGAATTTGCTTCAGTATGAACTGAAACTTTTAACAGCCTTAGACTAGGAACGTGACATTGACAAGCGTCTTAATAAAATCAACATATTTAAAACATCACTGGCTAGTGAGGTTCAAAGCTAATGTTCAATCATTCAAACTTAAAACACTGAAATGATTTCAGTATAACTTAAAACCATAACAACATTCTGCCGTTTAAAATTTATATTGTTTTAATTTCTTTCAAAGACCTAGACACAGTAGCTTATTTTACCAGATTAGGGATTGATTTGAAACAGCCACAGGTTGGACTTAAGGCAAGGAAATCAACATATCTCCGTATACAGCAGCTATGTTAACTCTTAGAGTGCTGAATAGGAATTAATAGGATTTTAAACTATGTCCACCTTGTGCTGTTAAAAACTTATCTTATGGGTATTTGGTTAAAAGAGATCCTTTAGGAGCTCTTTTAAACAAATAACTACAAAATAGGTTTTTAACAGCCTATTTAGGTTAGTAATTGATCAGTGAAATTGACAATTTTTGGGCTGAACACTTTAAGTTGTTTGAGAGGTATTGTAGAAGTGGTGAAAACAGAATGTGACAAACTTTATGGATGATCATTTTTTGTATTACACAGTAGTGACGTTTCTTATACCGTTTTTAAGCTGAATCTATACCGAAACGTCGCTACTGTTCAATAAAGAAGTTAATCATCCATAAAATTTGTCACATTTTGAACTCTTTAAGGCTAACATCTAAATGTTTGAAATATTGAAATTGTTGTGATAATTAAAATGGAAAGTCAATGTTACAAAATAGATTGCACTGTTTAAGAATACTTTAAATATTGTAGTATATAAGATGTAATTGCAAATTTAGAAAGCTCTTGTTCTAATGTTTTAGTTGGTCAGTGTCTAGTTAGGTCGCGACATGTATCGGCTGTTTACCTGTGTTGATGAAGTCATCGGCGTCAACACGGTCATCATCCACGTTCTTGGCAACTGCTCTTACTGTATGGAACAATGTAAAACCATAAACAGTCATGTTACTCTTACAGAACATAATAGATAGCACTTACTGTATGAAACAAACAATGTAAAACCATAAACAGTCATGTTACTCTTACAGAACATAATATATAGCAGCTTAGCTGACTGATCAACCAAAAATTGAATTTAATGATCTTAAACCTGTAAACATTTATGCTGTTGAAAACCTATCTCGTGGTAATTTGTTTAAAAGAGCTCCCAAAGGAGCTCTTTTAAACAAATTACCACGGGATATGTTTTCAGAAACTTATTTAGGTTAAAGTTTAGTTATTGAAATAGACAACTGTAGCACACGCAAATTTAAAGGTTAAATCACTTGTTAAACCTGTTTATCAACTTAGGGTTAACAGTTTAAAATAGAATGACTTAAGCAGCTAAGAGAAGCTGTGGGTAGTTAAAAGTAATATAAGAAGTTAAAGGGAATTATAAATGCGAACATACGTGTTGGAGTGCTACGTTCAACATTTGCTCATTTTACATAAAATATTCAAATCAAAATACATAATTGAAAACCTATATTGGCGCAATTATTTTAAATAGGTCCTTTTGGAGGGTTCTAAAACAAAGCAAGGTGTCCACAGTTCAATTGAAATCAATGTAAAGGTTTAAACCACGCTGCAAGTTGATTTTCTTTCAATTTTTTGTCTATTTGCAAGTGTGTCCTTGTAGGAGTCTATTGTTGAAAAAAACGCTTAATTTATTTGATGACAATTTGTTACTTCAAAAACTTATCTTGTTAATTTGAATTTGTATGCCATTTGGACAGGGAACAAAAAAACTATTTGTTATATTGGGGATTACACCATCTGAAAAATTAAACTTTCTACCATTTCGTGTGGTTGAGTCCCTTGCGAACTAAGCATCCCAACGCCTTAAACATTCGGCTACGGGGACTTTGAGAAGTTCTCGTGGCCGAATGGCTAAGGTGTCGGGATTCTCAGTGCTGGCGATTTGGTGCCTGACTTGGAGGGTTTGGATTCTAATTCCACCCGTGACTCAACCATGCAAAGTGAGAGAATATGTGTAACCCAAAATATATAACATATAATCTGTGCCAAATCCAAATCTGTTCTAATGTGTTCCAAACATTTCGATAGCTTTAGGTGTATTTAAAAAGTCTATATTGTTTGCGATTTCTTTACTTGTCAGTAAACGTATCTACAACGTAAAGGAGCTTACACTTTGGGGGATAAATCCATTTTCTTCGCCGAATAGGCCAGCCTCGAAACGGAGGAATCGTCCCCTCTGCTGCTTGTAGCAACGTCACCAGCACAACAACCACGGCAATCACACAAACACCTCGCATCTAAAACATTAAAGTTGCGTCAGGTTAGACCGGTTTTTCCTTTCTCCAGTATATGCCAGCTTTTGACCGGTAAAATATTACCAGGACCGATAAATTTTCAGTGTGTCGGTCCCTTAAAGAAATAGCATTAGCAATAATGAAGTTTAGTCGTGAATTCTATTATCTTAACATGATGTTCAAACTTTGAGAACCTAGCAGTATAAATATATAGTTCATTAGCTAAGAAATATAGCTTGTTCAATTGCATTACGTTTCACTCCCCTGCAGGGTAGTAAAACGTAGTGCAACTGACCAAGTCATGTTTCTTAGTTACCAGTTAATATTAGAAGTGTTTCAGCAGATTGAAGTTTCGGTCTGCAAAATAAGTTGTTACCTACGATGGTAACCGGCAGAAAATTAGTAGGACAGGTATTTATTAAGAAGGCAGTCCCTGGTGACCGGCTTTTAAAAAGCCAACGGAAACACTGGGTTAGACCCACATAGGAGCAGGTTTAGTGGTTGCGCCATTGAGTTTTGTTTACAAATGTCAAAATCGTTGTAAAATCTGTTCTTTGGAAAATTCAAATTTTACAACAATTTGGACATTTGTAAACCAAACCTTGTGTTACGTTGTAAAGTGTTGTAGCTCGTTAAGTCCATAGTTTTATTTACAACTGTCAAAATTGTTATAGAATGTGCATAGATTGCAACGATTTGGACATTTGTATCATTGTTAGTATCCAATAAAGCTATATTTACATAGTTTCTCATTAAAAACGTATTTTATCATATAATAATTGTGTTCTCAATCTGATAAAGCAATCTGATAATTATGGTATCACATAATGTGATAAACATGCAAATTAGGGTTAGCCTGAACTACTATTGGTAAATTCTTAACTTCACTGTCGCGTGTACAAAATAAGAAGCAACGCAAGAAGCAATGTTACGGGCTTACATTAGGGTTTCCGTGGTGCAATGACATGGCAAAACAGTGTTGCTTTTTTGTCAGGAATTAGGCCATCAGTAAGAATAATATGTTTCAGGTATGTGTTTTATTCGCCGTTATAGAACTAGACACAACCACAAAATATGGTGGCCGAGAGGGGCCATCCCAATATCGCCATCCCGATATGGCGATATGGCGATATGGTGATAAGACGACACGACATATAATATCGCCATGTCGTGTTGTGCTATCGCCATGTCGTCTTATTGCCGTATCGCCGTATCGCCGTATCGCCGTATCGTCATGCCGTGTCGTCTTATCGAGTTATCGCCATATCGCGTGTGTTATAGAACGCGATATTGCGATGACCCTTCTCGGCCACCATACCTCAATGGCTAAAATGAAGAGTCACTAAAATCTTTACTTGAGTTTTGGTCAAGAAAATTACTCCTGTAGCATGAATCTCATACATGTATTTTTAATAAAAAATCTTCATCATTAAATTACGTTAAAACTAAATCTATCGACCCGGTGTATTGTCTGTTCCTTCGGTTGTAGATCTTTCCTCCAAAAACGTTGTCGGTATAAGTGCTGTTGTTGGCGCACCCATCTTCTTACTGACTCTCCTACTGTTCTTTATTTTCATCATGCAGGAACGATCCTAAAGTTCAACTCCATTCAACGCCGCTAATACATCGCAAGGTCAAAGACCCATCGGTAATACGTATGAAATTTGTTCCATTACTGATCCAACATTAGTTAGAATCAGCATTCAACGTCCATGACGCACCAATGGCAGCAACTCTGATCTTTTAACAATTATTGTTATTCTATTTTAAGGTAAGACATTTTAATGTGTTGTTTGATTGCTTCTTATTATACATCTTATATGCGATAGTAATACTTCTTGAAAATGTATTTTTATCTATGTAATGTTGGTTTTTTCGGATTTTTCATGTCATGTGTATTGTTGTATGGTGTAAAGATTAAAAGTTCTCAATTTGCAACTTATTTGGTTTAGCCAAATAATCAGCCAGCTTTACCTAATATCGACATCTTATTAAATAGGCAACTTTATGTTTTAATGCAAGAAAACGCTCAAATAAAAGCTATATGCATAAATAGCAAATTTGCCATTATCAGAGTATCTACGGTAATTAGTAACATGCATTACCGTAGCACATATAAAGTAAGATCAACATTGAGGTATAATCTGTCATTAGTAAATTGGGTCTTTGTCATTATTACGATGTTTTGTTTGGTATCGCATTATGTCTAATATCATGTTTAAACTAATTCCAGTATTTCATGTAATATCCAAACAGTGTTATTACCGAATAGATGGTTAATAATGGAAATAATTACAACGTAAATGTTAATATTACAATACATTTATTATTACAATACAATACATAACTTCTCTAAAAAATAAAATATTGACTGCATCATGATTATATTGATCCATAGTTTATTATAATTGTTATTAATATCACTCTGCATCTGAATAAACCTTGTTATTCTACTTTAAGGCACTTGATCCATGATAGATCACGGTTGCTAAGGTTTTGTGATCAATGCGGGGGATCGCCGACGTTTGGACATCCTGGCATAAGTAAAGACACAGACCAGGAAAAGAAGCCCTGTCCCTGCTATCACTCCACCAACAAGAACACCGTAGATATCTATCGGTTTTGTCTTTGTCGGCTCGGATGCTGAAATGTACAATTCAAAACTAAGAATGTAAATTTATCTTTGTGTAGGAGTAAATAATGAACAAAGAATGGAATGAAGTGTTTTTACAAAACACAAAGTTTAAAGGTCACATTTTAGTTGAGTTGTTTTCTTAAGGAGATCAAAACAAAAATATTTTCATTGTAATCAGTTAAATATTTTGATTTAAAGTTCAATCAATATTAATTTTTGTTCAGTTATTTTTTGTATGCTTTCTTTTCTTTAAAACCATACAGCTTGAAGTATATGATAATAAAGTAAAAGACGGTTATATTTATTGCAGTTTCACCAATATTTAATATTATGAGATATTTTTGTCAATCAATGAATAAATTAAAGAACTAATGCATTCTGTACATCGAAAAAAGTAAAATTAACTCATCTAAAAAATATTTTCTTTTTCTTATTTGTCTAAAACATTTTGAGATATTTTTATTCAGTTCAACATAGTTTTAGTTTTACATGTAACACTTCTACGTTAACTCTTAAAACTTTATTAGTTTGTTTTGTGGTTAATGTCCATAATCAATGAGCTATTAAAAATCTATCCAGTGGCGATTTGTTTAAAAGAGCTCCTAAAGGAGCTCTTTTAAACAAATCAACACAGGATAGAATTTCAACAGCACAGGGAAGTCATAGTTTAAGTCGAACTAACCCAGAGTCAGCGCTTTAAGGGTTAACTCACAGGAGTTTGAATTAAATAAAGGTGACAAAGCAGGTGACAGGTTGGCATGATTTGATGCTTTGATAATACTTTGCTGAAGTGACTCGGACTTAAAAACAATGACCACCTTGTGCTGTTGAAACATATCCTGGGGTAATTAGATTAAAACAGCACCTGGAGGATAGGATAGGTTTTCAACAGCCTGTTTAGGTAAGACAATAAAAGTGTCAAATTATGTCACTCAAAACCTCAGGGTTTTAGCAACATCATAAACATCTCTGCAACATCGTAAACAACTCCGAAATATCATAGCTCCTAATTTTAAGTGAAAGGTTTATGATGTGATTTTTTTCTACTCTTTTTTTCATTACTAATTTTAGTAGATCTCAAATATGTGACTGCCTTGGGCTGTTGAAAACCTATCCTGTAGTAATTTCTGCAGAAGCTCTTTTAAACAAATTACCACAGGAAAGGTTTTCAACATCATTAGGTTAGACAATAACTGTATGTTATATTTGTTATTACATTATCTAAAAAAGTAAATATTCTATCACTTTGCGTAGTTGAGTTCTGTGCTGATTCGAACCCACACCCTTATATATAAGAGTCAGGCACATATCACCAGCACTGAGCATCCCAATGCTTTAACCATTCAGCCACGGGGGCAATAACAAGGACAAGTCAACATATAAAATTAACATATTAAATTTAACATTAATTCTATTAGCACTCCAACATAAAATTGTTCAACATTAAAAAAAAAATCCACTTCCACTTACCAACATCACGGATGACAACTAGTTTCAATTTGTCTCTTGTAAACTGCTATCCATACAACTCCTCTTTAGTAATGTACTTCCTTTAAGTCCTCAGATGACAAACTGAAATGTAAACACGGATTTAAAAACACCAAGTTAAAGCGAAAACACTTCCTATGGAGAAAATGCGCAACTGTCTCTTTTGTCCATTGTAAGCATCCGAATGTGAACCGCATTTTGATGAGTTGAGGAGCCGAGATGCTTACCTGACTACCACTAACGAGCTTTGTGACCCGTGGCTATTACCTGAATACTGAGAGACTGTACACCTGTAGCAATGTATCCACCCACTCATCCAATGAATCTAAGCTAATTCTCGGGTATCTATATTTTGTTTAATAATCTTTACCCTCAAAGTGCTGAGCACAATTTTTTTTTTAATTGTTAAAATTCTCCCC
>JAULCD010168234.1:0-10900 GCA_032361085.1 Calliostoma canaliculatum
CACAATTTGTAATTATATGTTTGAAGTGTTATGCAAGTAATGATAGAATGTTTTGCTATAAGTTGTTTATAAAAAAAGCAGCACAAACGACTTTCTGATCTAAGACTTATTTTACTAATCCTATGAGGACTGAAATAATTCAGCATTGATAGTCTTTGGAAGATGGTAGATAGTCACGTAGATTACATCCTATTTTTAAGCCGTTGAAGTAAATATTTCATTAATTTAAAATGAACAAAGCGTGAGTGCCAAAATTTCGTTCTGTTGTAGTTGAGTGGTCGTCCTGTAAATAAAACATTATTAAACTGAGAAAACATTATCTTTTATTTTTGAAAGTTCCACATTCAAATTATGCATTCTTCGTGAGAATGGGTGTAAGGTGAAACACCTGAGGTTCTTAGTATCACGTATATGAGCCAAGTAAACAGCCGGTGTCTTGATAGAACCAACCTCCATAGACTTGGTGTATGTCTGCAAAGAATGCCACCTGTCGTGATATTGTGATTTGGGTAGAATATCTAAGCACGTAAGCTACCACATCCACAGCCTTCCTGGAATACTTCTTAGCTAAGAAGGGTTCCTAAAGTGACCCAAGCGTGCAGTGCAAAACTGGTGACATCTGGATGCCAAACTTGGTGTGCGGATGTCTAAGTAAACCTGGTACCACCGATAGCCAGCTGCTTGGTGGACCTGTCACCTCTAGGATGAACGGCCAACAAGTTGCTACAGGAAGCAATCTGAGACTGGCCACCTGCCTGATCTTGCCAACACCCTTGGCCCCAGTGCCATGGTTGGAAGGCTACGCGTCTAGCCCCTCCCAAGAGATGGCTAGAACGTTGTGGTGTAATACTCTCATAACCACGATACAAAATTAGTTCAGAAGTGCTTGTAAAAAGCCACTACCTGCTAATTAGTGCATATTGCACTCCATGAACTACAACATATCATATATATGGGTGTGTAAAAAAGACCCTGAGTGCAAGTGTGGCCAACGCGAAGTTACTCAGAGTAGGGTTTAGCTGGCCCTGCACCCAAGTCATTGTGGTTATAAAATACCCATAATGACGTAAAAGTACCTTGAAATGCTGATCAAATTAGGGATTATGTACGGTAGGGGCCAACCGGTGTTACTAGTCCTACTCACTATGGACGAGTACTAAAAACCAGCACCCCCCCACAACAGAAATTAACCAACAAAAATTCGGACGAAAGAAATTTTCTAAACAATGGTTAATGTAACACGTACCTATCCATAGATAACTGAACCCGGATAGGTAAAACTTGAATCACAGTACCCTTATACTACGCGGTGATACCGACTGGTATAAGATAAAAAACAACATCACATCGCTTAACAACGAGTGAGTCGATGCAGTGAAACTAGGCCCGGATTTCCCAACTAGTTTCACAACTTCCCTGCACATTAAAATCCGTGCACCAGAATCATGCATTTTACCATTAACAATACTGATAATAACACAACAGCTAGTCTAGCTGTATTGTTTATAAGTTGTCCAGCTCAACCAACGAATATAAAAAGGGCCTTGTGCTTGCGCAAACCCTATTTATTGACGTGGGAATTAGCGTAGCTCTCGCGTGATGTCCCACGCAAAAATTAACTGGGTACGTAATGCGCCCAGACGATATATACGACAAGGTGAAATTGGCCACAGACTTGTAAACCTTGGCGTGATAGTAAAAGCTGATATAATGAACTGGTAACACCAGTCGTAAGACAACATCAGTATAAAATACGCTGACACCTGTCACCGTATTATCATAATGGTGTGTGGAAGTTTAACTCCAACTGAGCAACTGTATATGGAACGGGCGTTCTCTTTGTAAGCGCTCCCAATGGGTGCGCTGTAGCACAGACACCTATGTGTTACATGGTGCAGACGTAAGCTCAAGCCATCGTGCGTACAAAGAAACAGTAATGTTTCCACAGGGAAAAAATTAAGGCATGAAAAGCCTAACGCACGCCATAATGTGCGCCCGATAGGGATTGCGAATCGCCCCTCGCATTGCATCACACTTCTACACGACATGTACAGGTTGTGCAACAATGCAGGAAAGAACAGCAACAGCTGTTTCACCCCGATATCGTAAGCTACGACCCCCAGCCTCAGACATGTGAGCCACTGCAAAAATGTCGCTGGGTTGAGGGTAGCTATATATAGCCGGCATGGTTTGACAACAAACCGCGCCATCGACATGCGTGCTGTCAGACTCACTACAGCATGATGTAAACCGTACAAATGGTAACAGTCAATGATAATTTGACTTTAACATGTCACTTACTTCAAGGGGACACATCCAAAACTCATGGTGCGGTACAAAATACGTATGTGGTGATCACTACAGCATGTTGACAAAGTGACAAACCACGCCCCCCTGTGACGCAATAGCCAATCATGCAGCCGGCAGATATAAACACAGTGTTTAATGGCCGTTGGCATACCACTGATCCAAACAATGCCATTTACATCAAATCTCTGTTGAAATCTCATCAGACTTCGGCTGAAATCACACAAACCATGAGGTTACCGATGTAATACTGCGACGACAAAGGATAGAGGTTCCCAGTCTTTCTACTGTCTATCGGCGTACGCACCCGTACTTTCGTTGGGTAAGGGTGCGCCCGTGAGACTAACATAGTCAAAACGAAAGTTAAGCCCAATTAATGGGACAACTACCGGGGGTCACTAGGTCACTATGTGTTAAGGGTATTGATGGCGCACGGGCACTGAATCCAACGATTCAGCCCCTGGCGACCGAACATTAGGGGAAAGATCGGTTGCTTGATAAGCACGATAGCTATCGGCCTAATACTTATTTGATCATGGGGATACCCCCCCACATTGGTTATCAAATGTGAGGGAAAAACGAGTGCGGGCAGAAGCCTTCTACAGTGACGAAGTGTTGAAACACTGTGATAAATACACCCGTAGTGGCATTACGCCACTAGGGAAGTATAGGCACACATATACGCATATGTTTTAGGTATCCCCATACCTTATTTTGGGGTTGGATTGTTGGATTGTTGGATTGCAGTCGACGGCTGTCCTACACCCAAATGCAACTGTCAACTAGTTGCTTAGAATATATGAAATATATCCCTGCGCACAATAGCCTGACATTGTATAGTGCTATGTACCCACGTGGGTGTAACATTATGCAAGAATGCCCACTGGTAACACCCTGAGGGTGGTACCCAAGTCCAGGTACCAGCCGCTAGACAGGTAAGTATACGCAAGTGTACCCTGCGAAGGGATACGCTTGGTTAAATAATGTACAATGTTAGCGCTGGGACCATCAAAGTGTGATCGGTTCCCTAGCCCCCAACCACTGTAAGCAGTGGGTACGGCTGCCCGTAGGCGTACGCTGCGTTCAACTGACCGGTATTAGTGCTGGGGTCGTCAATGATGAACGAACCCAAGCCCTAAACCATCGTGAGCTAGCGTAGATTGAGAACTGGTTTAATGCTGAGCTTAGCTTACGCCCCACCCATGCTACCGATGGTGTGGCATGTACCCTAAAGAATAGGGTAGCTAAGAGAGGGGATATATGGCTGCATGGAAGCTAGCGATAAACCCCTCTAACTCAGCCTTGCCTGCAAAGGGGACAACTAGAGAAACGCTTGCGATTCCCTGTTGTCCACACTTGTTTATACGGGCGTAGGCTGCAGCTTAGCTCCGTGATCGGGCGTTCCTAAAAGGATTGCTCAAACCCAACGCTCGTAGGCGTCTGTTTGGGGGTTGGCGCCCGTGCAGGCGTAGGGAAGTGATGGCTTTGGGATCGACCCAAGGCCAGACCTAGGATAGGCGCCAGTAAACTTGTCGGAAGATCAAGTTTCTCCCCTTTGATCCTCTAGGGATTACATACTTACCGAGGAAGCCAGAGAACTTATTGGTTGAAATTAATTAACGTTCTCTGTGACCCAGTCCCCTGCCAGCGCATTAACGTGGGCTGACAAAGGCCGGATCACTTTCAATCTAACAATAGATTGAATTATAAGGCTTCCTACTTAGCTAACCCTACTCACGAGTGCCGATGTCTTCCCAGACATATACACACGCCAGCAAGATGTGTCGTCCCCGACTCAGGGTAGTGGCTAGCTAACTTAGCTGAAACAAAGGATAAATTATCTGAGACACGCTTTGCCGATTTTCTTGCTCGTTGATTAGCATTTTTATTGAGAGCAAGGACATAATGGTGAAAAATCGGAAAAGAAATTATTAACACGTTCAGACCAACAAGGTTGTAGACGAATGTGGAACATGAACGGAAAAACGTAACTTACAGCCAGGACAGACCTTACAGGTTCTGCTAGCGACGCCATCTTGGAAAAACAAACAAAAATATGTTTTCTCAAAGTAAAACATAAATGAACATGTAAATAATACTGACCGTGTATAAACATGTTTACTAAAGGTCAATAAATACGAGGTGAAACTTCCCTGACAACCAGAGACTATTCTCAAGTCGCAAAAAGTCGGCAGAGTCCCTCACTCCATAACACGTCCGCTCAAGGAGCGGTAGGACTAAAAAGTGAGGAAACACCTGGTGGTCACGTAGGCCTCGAGCCGCATGTGCTGCACACACAACAGGTGCATCTTGGCAGCTCAGCCCAGGTAACTGACAGTTCTTTTGTTTGTAGGTCAGTCACTTAATTAGGTCAGCTCCTTAACCCATCCTACCATAATTATACCAACACAGCTAACTGTACGAGAAACTCGTAAGAATAAATAGTACAATTAGGAGCGAGGTTACAAGTGAGCAAAGATAAAAGTACAATTAGGAGCAAGGTTACAAGTTAGCAAAGATGAAAGTACAATAAGGAGAGAGGTTACAAGTGAGCAAAGATAAAAGTACAATTAGGAGCGAGGTTACAAGTGAGCAAAGATAAAAGTACAATTAGGAGCGAGGTTACAAGTTAGCAAAGATGAAAGTACAATAAGGAGCGATGTTACAAGTGAGCAAAGATTAAAATTAGGAGCGAGGTTACAAGTTAGCAAAGATAAAAGTACAATTAGGAGTGTGGTTACAAGTGAGCAAAGATTAAAATTAGGAGCGAGGTTACAAGTGAGCAAAGATTAAAATTAGGAGCGAGGTTACAAGTGAGCAAAGATAAAAGTACAATTAGGAACGAGGTTACAAGTGAGCAAAGAACAAAGATGATGAAATCCAGTTAAAACAACATTGACAAGGATGACTGAAATCGCCTGAGTTCTGACTTCAGTAGTTGGACTGTGCATGAATAAAAATTCAACTGGTCAAGAAAAATATTAAATTAAGTAAAATACAAACTGATTATAAAAAATTAAGGCAAATATTTATATTAAAAATTCCATTTCTTATAACAAAAAAACAAACTTTTCAGGCCTATTCAAATAACACATGTTTTGTAGGTATATTGTAAAACACACCTGCTAAAGTAACTTTAAAAAATCATGATTGGGTGCTTTTTTCAAAAAACTATTGGATGGCTCATTAAAAAATGGATATTTTGCTAATAAGCATGTGGAATGTTTTTGTAACTGGTACTAACCACCTCACTGGTAGTTCCTTGTGTAACATTTTAATAAAAATCATAAAACAAACCTTCTGAGTTTTGTTACTTTTGATCCAAGACCTTTATCAAACTCTCGAATTTTCATGATTTCAGCCCATGCTTCCTCATTTGGTCTTTGGTTGACTTGGCACCTCAAATACAGACCACTCCAGAGTGACTGAAACATTTTGAATAGTCAAATGAGCCAATGAAAACAAACTCAAATTTTATCCATTTTTATACTTCAGGAATAAAATGCCATTGCACTGCAGGACATTAGTACATCTGATGGGCCACACAAAAATAAGCCCAGTCAAGAACATTTAGGAAAGTTAAAATAAACTACTCAAAGTTTGCTAAGTATCACAAATTTGGATTAAAACACGGTATACAATGATTGGATGACCTCTTTGGATCTATACAACCACATGGGGCAGGTAAAGGCATGCTATGGACGCCATATGCATGCGATGCATGATAACCAGAGTTATCATCATTGTGACTCTTTGGCATCGAAACCTTATACCTTGTTGTTTTCTTGCAATTTCTGAAAAGGAAAAGACCTCTTAATGTCAACGATGTTGTTTGACTATCAAGGAATTGGCCAGATGAGTAGGGATAATGAAAACTGGGACAACGCCATGTTGCCAATGTCCTTGGCATGAGTCAAAGCGTGGTCTGCAGGTATTGGAATTGGTATCAGACTAATTGTTAAGCAACCCAGCGACATGGAGGTGGTCGAAAATGTTTTACTGCACAGCGAAATGACTGCCCTGAGTAGGTATTAATGACAGCAACCAACAAATCACTAAATCGAGGAACAATGTCCTGGACTACAACAACAATTGCCAAGCGAACATGGATCAGCTGGATAAGGCGAGATAGATACCTGAAGCATGTTCCAAATAAGGTTCAGGTCTGGTGAACAAGCTGTACACTTCATAAAGATGACTGTCTTTTGCTCAAAGTGAGCATTAACCACTCTGGCAAGGAAGAGACAAGCATTATCGTCTGTGCGGGTCACAGAGTAATCCAGTTGTCATGCAAGTCAACCCCATACGGTGGAATTGTTTCATACGAACATGGCTTTGAGAACCTGAAATTGATATTCCCTGGGGCGCGTTCCTAGAGGATTTTTGCGAAAGTATGGTCTTTTCAGGTGGCTCATTACGCGTATTGCTGGGACGATTATCGATCGAATGACTGATGAAATCAATGGAAAAATGATTAAACTTCACGGTGATGGCAGATTAGAAAAATTCCAGGCAATTTTTATTTTTTTGGCACTTTTTACATGACGATGTCGGATAATGTTCTGATATGAACTGTGCATAATGTCAGAAGAATGTTTTCATGCAACATCGTAAATGTAGTATAATATTGCATGTTCATCGTGTTGTCAAAATTTAATCATGTACAATAATGTACTTCACCCAGCATGGAAAACCACCAATCATAGTCGAGCTAACATTTTATGAAATGTAACAATATTTCTAATTGACCCAGAAGCGGTCAACTCCGTACTCTGAAGTTTGTTTCGCTCACACAATACGTTATTGTGAGCATTTGTAGTGGTTGACATAACAGCCAAAATGACGTCGATTTTCCCAATTTTCAATTGAAAAAATCAAGGCCCAGATAAATTAAAGACAGAAAAACGTTCTTATGACAAGGTAACAAACAATACACCGGATATGGCGCCTTCTAAAACAGAACAATATAGTGAAATTTTAGACTCGGGGGACAAGGGTGAATTTGATCACAGCGACAAGGGTGTTGCCACCTGTAGTGTTTGGTGACTTTCAAGGTCCAACAGACTTGGGATGTTGTTGATTGTTTTATTCATCAGAAAGCAGATGGCTAGCCGCCATTGTACAGACCCAAGATGCCTTGCGCATCGGGGAGCAGTCGTTTACTTCCGCTAAGGAAGCATTACATAATGACGTAGTGACTACTACAGGCGCTAAACATTCAGTAGACTGGTTCTTCAGAGATATGTTAGTTGTGGGGAATAAAACAAAGTTACTAATGGTTGTCAATTTATTTATTGTCTTGATGCGACGTCGAGACTCGAAACATCGCACCAAGACAATAGAGATGTTGACAACCATACAAAACAACATTGTTAAATTCATTAGACGGGTTTGCCTAGATGATGCCAACATTATTCACCCTGCAAGAACGTTGAATGTTAGAGTTTTATTGTGATCCAGAGACCACGACAGCAACACGGCCCTGCATCTTGCTGCGTCTAACGGCTACACACGGTGCATGCGGCTACTGTTGGGTGCACACGCCAATCTGCTCAATATCGTCAACAACGACGGGGTAAGTGTTGACCCTCAGAGATTGTTTATAATGTATGGCAAGGATGAGAATAATAATGGGGAGAGGGCTTATTGATATTGTATACAGTGTATATAAGCTATTAAAGGCACTTACATTTTTTGCATGTCTCACTATACTTTTTATATTTATTTTTAAAAATGTACATTCGTGTGTTTGTTTTTTTACTAATCTTTACAATTTATACGTATGTGACCTGTCTGCCTCTAAGTTTATCGACTGTCTGTTTGTCTGTGTAGATGTATGTCTATGTATGTCTATATATCTATATATTATATGTACGTATGTGTGTATATGTATGTCTTTGCAATTGACTGTATATATGCTTTTATCTGTCTGTACATGTCTGTATTCCCCAGGACACTGCCCTCCACCTAGCGGCGCTGCACGGACACACAAACGCTGTGACCCTCCTGATGACTATGGGGGCAGGCTTCATCCAGAACAACGAGGGCCCCACCTTCTTTGACAACGCCATCCAGCACGCACGAGCAGACGTAGCCATGGGCATCGTCGTGCATGAACGGTCAGAACAGTATAATTTTATGGATTTTATGATGTATGATGTCTAGTTCCATTAACATATTAAATTTATTTAATACTGTATGTATCCTGTTGGGAGCACTGGGGATAAAGTAAATATGTTGCAACACAAATTTGGTTTACAAATTCCAGCGAAAGCTCACAGCTTAGTTTGCATCACATACCATATGAGAAACGCAGACTTTCTTCCTGCAAAAAATAAAGTGCTATTAAAAACGACTGTTATCCAACGACATTAATAGTGTATTGTATAAAACTGTATACCCGTAATATAACAATAAACTTATTGCTAAGAGTCCCAAAATAACTTTAGTAGAACTTTAACCTGTGAGTACCTAGTGCTGTTGAAAACCTATTATGTAATAATTTGTTTCAAAGAGCTCCTTTGGGAGCTCCTTTAGCATATTAGCACAATATAGGTTTTCAACAGCCTATTTAGACTTAAATTCATACATTTAAATTGACAAATAGTGAGCTTGGCACTCTTAATATTTTCTGATTATTAAAGCTGGGAGGAAGCTTTGGACCTGTCGTCCTCATTATACGGCTGTCCTATGGTGGGCCTGGTTAAAAATCTGCCTGAAGTCTGCCTGGTAGGTGCAACAATTTTTTTAACTATTAGGAATGGTTGACAGAAAAATCTACTCGTCTTCCTGGAAAAATACATCGTCAATAAAAAAAAATGTGGCATCGCCAATATTAATGTCACATAGTCAGTAGTAATGTGACAAAGTCAATAGTAATGTAACATAGTCAATAGTAATGTAACAGTGGCTTACGACTGTCGTAGCGCAGAAATCGCTTTGGAAACGGCGCCATTCGGCACTGGTTCAAAATCGATCTCAGCCCAATGATAAGAAACAACTCCACAGAATATTATTTCAAAATTAATTTACGATCACTTTAGCTTTAGATCGCTTGAACCGGCCTCTGATCTCTACTAACAGTATAAGTGTTAAAACGAATTTAAAATATGCGTGATGCTTCTTGTAAATGTGGATATGTTTCAAAATATGTCTGTTTCTACAGGTGTATAGCTAAACACAGTTACCGTGGTAACGGACAAATGGCACGTGTTTCAGGTTGTGCTAGAAAGAAGTCAGACAATGTCTACATTAGATCCCAGACACAGGCAGTTCCATGTAAGTAGCATTACATGCTTAACTTGTCTGAGTAGCATTTTGATGTTGGGGTGATAACAATGCTTTTATAAAATCTTTTTGCTAATTTTAGATAAATTTCAACTTCAAATATTTGCGGTCTGCAATAAAACCCCTACTGGCTGCACGACAACAGGACCCAATAGACTTTAAACCGATGCCTGAGCTAAACGTGAGTAAAACAGAGATGAAATAAACGTAAGTAAGGCTCAAAAACAGTTTTGTGGTTCCGATTACCCGACCTTGCCTACATTTTGGGTGCTGACCCTCATTTTTAATCATCATAATGACAAAGATAACATTGTACCATCTACTGCAGCTGAAAACATATTTTATTTTATTAAGCCTTAAAGTGCTAAGCACAACATTAGCAGATTTTAGTTTTCAAATTCCAACTGATATAGGCGGTTGAAAACCTATCCTGTGATATTTTGTGATAAACAAATTATCACAGGATAGATTTTCAACAGCACAAGATGGTCACAGTTTTAAGATTGGCTGAAATCCACTCAGCACTTTAAGGGTTTGATATCAAGAAAAAATAATTTGATTAAAAAAAAATTAAAAAAATTCCCGACCGTCCTACCCTAAATTTTAAAAACATGTAATCGGAACCACAACATTTTTTTGTTTGGCCTAAGTTTATTTTCTACATTTGTTTTTGTATCTTGTGCCAACACAATTTATCATCCCCCACCACAAAGTGGACAGGTGATAGGATTGAGCTCCATCCATCCAAAGTAATGGGGAACAATTTTCTCAGAAACTGTAACAAATAGGAAAACCAATTTTGGCATGTGGCTTAGAACATGAATACCTAGATAAAGTTTTAATATTTAAATCGTGTTACAACATTTTACAGAGTTATAGCCCTTGGTACACTTTTGGCGACTTTGAACATTTTTCTCCAATTGGGATTTTTTTATCAGAAACATTTGCGAATAAGAAAACTAAGTGTGGTATGTGGCTTTATGCCATGCATTCCTAGATGAAGTCCGACTATTTAAATTGTGTTATGACTTTTTTTTACGAACTTATGTTATAAAGAAAAAAAAATTCTTGGTGCATTTTTCTCTAATGGGGAACAATTTTCTCAGAAACTGTTACAGATAGAAAACCAAATTCGGCATGTGGGTTTAGGACTTGCATTCCTAGATTAACCCTTACTGTGCGGCATAGTTTTGGAGAAGTTTTCTTGAGTGGCGTATCTCGGAAATTTTTCAAGATTCCGATTATCCCAATTAATGCCTCACTCAACATGACTGCATGTCTGTTCATGCGGCTCATGGAAATATCC
>JAULCD010168456.1:0-10897 GCA_032361085.1 Calliostoma canaliculatum
CATGTCGTGTCGTCTTATCGCGGTATCGCCATATCGCGTGGGTTTTTGAACGCGATATTGCGATGGCCCCTCTCGGCCAACATAATTATTTGTACCTGCTTTTTTAAGTGTGCACTTTCAAAATACCTTACCTGGTTTGGGGTTTGTATTTGTTTAGATTCTAAAGGGTCACAATTCTTGTGCGCGTAGTATCCAAAAGCCACGATACCTTCAGATAGTGCCGCAGCAATCATGATGGTAAAACCAGGAATTGCAATAAGTAATGCCCTGTAACAAAACAGAACATGGACCGAGGTGAGGATCACAACTTTTTAAATTCTAAAAACGACATTTCTGGGCTAGGTCTTACCTTTTCGTCAGGTGAGTGACTCACCTCAGGAAGAGGCAAGGATTAGTGTAAAAACGTCGTGGTTTACAATGATAGAAGTTGCAATCGATAAAATGTCATGTTATAACTACACCAACTTCCAAATGCCTTTAAAGAATCTTACTGTTGTTGTTTTTGTGAATTCTTTATTTCCTAAACATCAAAACATATTGCAGTATTAGTTGCATTAAACTGAAGATTACAAAAACACCCAAATAACTAGCAACATAAATAAGTTTGCCGATTTTAAGAGTTTTAAATAACATATACATAAGTTAGTGTGAACAATTAAACAATTGTTTTACTTAAGATTTTGGAAATATTGTATTATAGGTGTGTTCAATATTCCTGGTTTTAACATTTCTATGCTATTCCAACAATAACTAATGTTTCACGTGTTTATGCCATGCAGTAAGAATATTGTTATTATTTTTGAGAAATACATGTGGTACAAAAAGCTTTGATTTTTTTCATTACTGGGATGAAATTGATAAAACCAAGACCGATATGAAAATTAAACAAAAAATACTTTGATTATAGTTGTATACCTTCTTGCATCTGTAAGAGATTTGACAGAAGATATCCTTTGTAGGGCAGCAGGATTAATTAAAAACCCAAACCCATTCAGAATTCGACCAAAGAACAGATTCCACACTGTGTGTCGCACTGTTGGGTCGGGGTCCAGGCTATGCAGAAATAATATAATAAGAGAACATACAATGTAGTTCAAAAAGGTATCAGGAAATTATTGTTAAGCTAGTATTGAGCTATTGCCATTTATTGCTGAACAGTTTGTTCAGCGACTAGTGTCTATGTAATGCATTTTAAACCATATCAACAAAGTTATATATTTGTTGTATACAGGTCTATACTTCAAGCTTGTCAACATAATGGCTTTTTAGGTCAGCTTAGCCAGCGCTCTTCGTGATATTCTCTCTTAATATCCCACCCATTATCGATATCATGGCCAAAAGATTAAGAGAGTTCAATCAACCCCCATTGATGCTTGAAATCTTGTCTGACAAGTTCAACGTGTGTCTATGATGACTTACCTGAAGTCCAGCCTACCAGATTCTGATGCCCGCGACCACACCTCACTTGCTCCACCAGCCTTTACTGTTCCCTGGTATAAACACATTGGGTTATTTATCGTGCCAATTATATACCAGTCTCCCGTTCCTCAAAGCGATTTTAGGCTAAGTTGATCGTAAGTGATAAAATATAACATTGGTTTACGACTTTCTTAGCGCAGATATCGCTTTGGAACCGGTGCCATTCGGCACCGGTTCTAAATCGATTTCTGCGCTACGACAACCGTAAGCCTATGGTAAGAAACTCCATAGGACATTTGTTTAAAAAATCACTTACGATCAATTTAGCCTAAGATAGCTTTGGGGAACGGGGCCCTGAAGCCCGTTCAATAGAGTTATCATAAGCAGAGTTCGCCCTAAGTCAATATTTCTTTATGGGACTTTGTCTGCTGAGTTTTGAACGAAGAACTCACAGGTAGCAAGGTCTCGTTACATAAAACTCCTGTAAAAGTAAGACGTCTTTATTGTCATCTAAGCGCTCTCGTAACGAGAGCGCTAAGATGAAAGCTAAGACGTCTAATCCTCACTATCGCTTTGTGGAACGGGAGCCAGGAATCTGTGTGTGAAAGATGACATTTGTCCGTTACACATTTAATTAGTATATCAACAACACAAATTTTTGTCATGTCAATAAATAGTTGGCCTTTTTTGCTAAGGAGTTACATTGAGACAAACAGATGACATACCACTATGGTGACGACAATCAGACCAGTAGTCATGATAATGCATTGAAGTACATCAGTCCAGATCACTGCCTTCAGACCGCCCTGAAGCAGGCAATGAGAACACACTAATACTCGATTTTACTGCAGATGATGATGGTGAACATTACCAAAGTATATCACAATATGTGTTTCAGAAATATGATCTCGCAATCATAATTACTACTAAGACCAATTCGTACGAAACTATGTTTCGTCAAGAGTGTACTTACTATGGTTGTATAAAGTACTGCTGCAGTGGCTGTCACAATGATAGAACCATAGGTTGAGAAACCAGTCACTGAAAGATATGTGAAGAACTCAAACTGTCAAATGTAATAGCAAACAGAGCAATTTCTAAGCAATAGAGAAGTAGGTATAGGGTTTTCATTAGACGGCCTGATTATCGACAGGTATAGAAAAACATACTTAAGTAATTAAACTCTGTTTTGATTAGTTTTCCACCATGTATATTCTTCACGTAAAGTTAAGTAACAAGTGACGTTTCTTTCGTTTATTACTGAAACTACTAATTAAAATAATGACACGACTTTTATTATGATTATTGATATGTTTTATGGGTTTCCAATTCTCAAGATAGATGCTACAAAACAGTAACACAATCCATGATGCAATTGCAAGGACCAAACAATAATTGGTATTGACAAGTCCATGTTAGTAGCTCAAAGGCAAACAGTGTCAAAAACCAATTAAAACATCCTCAAAAGTACGTCACAAGATTGTCAGTGGCGGGTAGGACCACCATTTGCCCGACTGCACCATGAAGACCACGTGGCATGGGCCAGATCAATCTGTTCAGCCAATGATAACGCATTGCGTACAACTCTCTTCCTAGGAATTCCTCAAAGCGATTAGGGTTTTATGGATGCATATTCTGACGGTAAACAGGCCTAACGAGAATACCATATTGTATAGGATTGCGATCAGGATTTTCCGCTGGCCATGACATGACTTATGTGGTTGTTCTGAATTTTCATTGTCACAATTCTTGTACTATGTGGGCGAGTATAATTATTCATAACACAAAGTTCTGACCCATCTGTCGCGCCAAAGGAATGACAACGGGTCTTATCACTTCATCTGCACCATAGCCAAGTCGGAATACCTCTCTCATACACTATCATATACGTGCCTGTCCATACCATCACCAAAAGTACAGTTTGCATATCGTTCCTGAACATCTCTCCAAACACTAAACGCCCATTTTAAAGTCTAAGCAGAATTTGGGCTCATATGTGAAGAGGACATTGTGCTATCTATTTACTTTCCAGTTGCGATGATGATTGGCCCAGACAAGACGAGCCAGACGATGCCCAGGATATATATAGATGCGCTGCAGGGGTCTTCTGCACAAAGGCTACCTGCATTAAGTCTGTTGTAAATTATCAAGGTGGGAAAGCGACGCCCATTGACCGTTTAAAGGTCGTTGTGGAGGCAATATCCATGAGAGAACCGGTTAATTCAGACGATATTTGCCAGAACAGTGCCTTAGAATAAACTATTCAGTGTCTTCATATTGTGTTAGCCACAGCAGAGTGTGGCATTCCACCTTCACGTTATCTTCTGCGCTCGCATAATATGTAGGTTTTCCGAGTCGTCTCACCGTGATTAAATTAACTTGTATAGTGTATATCATTTAATCCTTTGAGTGTCAAGTCGTTTTTAGTAGGACTTAAAACTGTTAATATCTCGTGCTGTTGAAAATCTATCCTGTGATCATTTGTTTTATAGAGCTTCACCAGAAACACTCGTAAACACATTATTACTTGTTAGGTTTTCAACAACCTATTTAGTTACGATTTTAGACATTGAAACAGACAAAAGTTGAACTTGGTACTCTAAGAGTTAAATCATTAATTTTATTGATAACTTCGCACATTTTACTGCTTTGGAGGTAATTAGTAATGGCATTTCATGGCGGAAACTCTGATATTCGCGGAGAGCACGTAGGGTTGGATTTCTAACGGCACTTCATACTTAGTTCAAAAATATACTTTGTTGGAGTGGTCGCTACAGCCCGCTTCGATTGTGGGAACTTGTATCAGCATGGGTCTGGCATTTAAAACACTGTCTGATACTTTTGAAATTTGTATATTGTGGGTGGTTGTTATCATCATCATGTGGCAAACAATGACAACACCTCAAATAATATTTAAATTTTTATAGAAGCTGGGTGTGTGGTGCTACTGGTAAGTCAGGGCATGCTTACTCTTCACCAGATGCCATCACTGAATTTCAGTGATACATGCACACATCTTCTATTTTTATGTTGCCATAATGTCCAATGGAATTTATTTGGACAGATAGCGAGTTAGATTATTCTCTGGAGTTGATATTATTTATTGAAAATAGATAGTATTTCCAATATCCTTGAGTGTTTTGGTAAACTGCACGGTGGGCACTTTGTCCATTCATCTAACACAATCTATGCTTGTTCAATGACAATTGCAAATTTCACCCAGATGTCATTGCTTACCTGTTAACCTAGCTATATCATTAGATTTATTTAAAACCAATAGTTGTGCCACCTTTTCATTGAACACCCCTCTTTTTTGTCGTAACAAAACACAAACATTACTTACCTGCTTGAAAAGCAATTCCCTGACCATAAAGTACAACGCTCATATACGTCATCTAACAAAACATAAAACATTACACATACAATATGAACAACTTTGGAACTAAATTGCTTAAACAATTTGGTTGTTAAATATAAAACCATGAACATAAAAGAAAACAGTTGGTAAATCCTTATCGTCTGTTATATGGTTTAACTACATTAACATAAATTTGGTTGTATAGTCTATGTTTAGGAAATATCTTTATTAAGAGATCAATTTTCATAAAAAAATGTATACATGTAGTTGGAATTTTAGTTATAAAAAGTAAATTTTAATAGGCGTCACTTTTTCGTGTTTATTATTTAAATTACTGAAAAGGTTGTCCATTTTCAGTGCAGTAAATAACAATCTGTACTCTGGACTCCATTCCTCAAAGCGATCTTAGTGTTAAGTTGATATTAAGTGATCTTAAAAACAGTGTCCTTTGGAGCTGTTTTTTTTAAATCATAGGTTTACGACTGTCGTAGTGCGAAAATTGATTTAGAACAGGATTAGACAGTCATATTAAGCCATTACTATATTATAGTACTTACGATCAACTTAGCCTGAGATCGCTTTAACAAACGGGGCCCAGATTATCAGTGATCTGCGTCAAACCTTTATTTGTAAATTAATTTAAGTAAACGTAACTTTGGTTAAAGACAAAATGCACGGTAATAAAATACATGGTTAAGTATATGTAGGATCAAAATTCAACTTACATAGTTGATGCAGGTGACGATATTGGCCAGAATTCGTAGTGCTCGAGAACTAAACCGTTTTTCAAAATACTGAAAAAAATGTAAAACTTGAATATTTTATTTGACTGTGTTTTAAGGTCACCGTCGTGTTCTACTAAAAAACTGTTGTTTATGTTAGAATTTAACATGTAAATACGATGTAGTCCCTCTAATAGACCGTCTGCCATGCTCGAGTAAGTAAACTTTAAAAAAAAAATTAAAACCACACACTGACAAAAGTGCGATCCCCAGGTAGTAATTATTAATTAGAATGTTCCTACCTCTGACAAAATAAAGCCTTTATGTATGCATAACTGTTATATCGCCTTGACAAAACTTCGGTGAACTAAAGTCACGGGCAGTTTGTCCATCATCATAAAATAAAACTAGTCATTATAAATTGGGTAAATGTATTGAAGGGACAATTTTAAAAAAATATCTGTCCAACAATGCCAACAAACAAAACACTCAATTTGCACACATCTATTTGGTGTAATTCAATTTCAGCAGTTTAAGCTGTATCTTACCTCAAATGGGGTTGACAAGTTCTGTCTCCTCAAGAACGCCAGCGCTAAAATGATTGTTAAAATAGTTCCTGTTTCAGAACCAATTTCCCCGAGGATCCAAGATATTCCGTAGACGTAGCTTTCTGCTGGCGTCCCCAGCATCATGATTGATGACTCAAAAGTAGCTATCAACGACAACGCCACCGGCAGAAACGTCATGGAGCGACCAGCCACCAGGTACTCTGATGTATTCTGGTTCCTGCCTCTGACAGCATGATAGATCCCGATACACACAGAGGCGACCAGCATCAGTCCAAACACCAAGTAGTCCCATACTCCGAATGTTGGGTTTATCATCTTGACGTCCTAATGTCCTAATGACAAATGATTGCACTGTATAAGTTCATCAGGCAAATGTGAATAAATCAGTCAAAATCAAATTATAATAAAGTTATTTATTGTATTCTTTCATTCAACATTCCATTTATTCATCCATCCATCCATAAAGCAAATGTAAATATATCAGTTCAAAAAGTATAATATTGTCACCCTGTGATAATACCCAACTTGTTTGGTGCTGTCGTTTTCAAGGCAAGACAAAAACACGATCATAAATTAGAAGATATATAAAAACATTATTATGGCAAATAAACTGACACATTTAAGGGACGTTAATGGATTTTCCAACAATCCTACTAAGTAGCTGGTGAAGATAACGGTGATAACTGTGTTAGAATCTACACCGAAACGTGGCATATTGTAATACAGAAATGTGTCATCCATAAGTAATTTTCTCATTATTCCCATACCACTTCTAAAATGCCAATCAAAGATAATATATTTGTTAAATTAAGGGACAGACAATTTGTAATGAGGCACATAAATACAACTTACATGTGTATGTATATTTGTGTTTGGTCATGGCAGAACAATGGTTGTTACAAAAAGAGTTAACACTTTCAACATGAAGCCAAGCTATACTAAACTTTCACTGGTATGACTTACAAACAATGTCCACGATATAATACCTTTTGTCACTGTTTAATAACTAAAATGAAACAAATGGTAAAGAAACTAGTTTAAATATAAAGCAAGTGGTTAATATAATTCTGTGTATATGTGTATCTGGCATTGAGGTTCTTATTGATTTTTACTATAACACTTTGAGTTGCGTCACAGGGACTTTTATTGTTGATTATATATATCATCTACCTACACAAGTCAATGTATTATTTTCTTGATGAGAGTGTTAGTATCAGCACCGAAACGTCGCACACATTGCAAAAGAAAGTTAATGTTTATAACATATTCCACTTGTTCATGTGTATGCCATCTTGTGAAATCTACAAACCACATTTCCACGAGTTGCGAACATTTATGATGAAGTGTGCAAACACATTATGCACTAACTATAGTTAGTTTTTGTAAGAAAATTGCATGTTTTTTTATGAAAACCTAACGATTGTCGAATTGTGAAAATTAAATTTAAGTCATTCCGAGTTGCGAGTTAACTAACAACTATTACCCTCTCGACTGCTGATGTATATATCAGGGTAGAGTGCTAGTGATAGCATTGCATAAAACGTGATATGTAGCAGTTACATTCATACACTGACTTGCAGCGTACACTAATATATAAATGACTTAAGCAACAGTTGCATTGTCACAAACCGACCACCGTCATTAAACCTGATGAAGAAGCAAGTATATGCCCCTAAACGTCGTGAACTTGCAAATAATCCAGAAATTGACATCCAATAAGTCCTGAACAATGCACCATCACTTCTAAATGTGCCTAAAGTAATAGTGTATTAAAGTCGTCCAACAATACATAAGTTGACTTGTAACACCGAAGTTTTGACGAGAAACAAAGCCACGAGTACAAGGATATAATCTGGTTATTTAAAAATGGTACGTATTTTCCAAATGAAATCATTTCTTAAAGAAACATTACAATAATCACATTCCTTGCATCCGTTTACCTATCCGTACTAGGTGCACATCTTGTTCACGAAACAGGGCCCCGTTCCTCAAAGCGATATTAGGCTTAATTGATCGTAACTGCTTTTTAAAACAATGTCCTGTTGAGTTGTTTCTTATTACAGGGTTATGACTATCGTAGCACAAAAATCGATTTGAAATCTGGCCGAATAGCACCGGTTTCAAAGCTATGTCTGCGCTACGATAGTCGTAAGCTAATATTATATTTTAGTACTTACGATTAACTTAGCCTAAAATCGCTTTGAGGAATGGGGCCCTGAGCAATACTGTCCTGCAAGACCAAACATTACATTTCCATCAGAACAGTGTTTAACTTAACCCAGTACACAAACAACTGATTCAAAGACGCATCCAAATGTCTTGGATTAATCGCCTGATTTGGTTCTTAGGAATCCGTTGCTATTTAATTCAGTGCAAGTTTTGACAAGTGAGTCCCTAAAACACGCGGCCTGAAATGTCCTACATATGCTTAAAGGATTAGGATCTGGACTCATGGCTGGCCATTGAATATTTTAAACAGCATTCGTTGTTAGAACTGAGTGACAGTACGTGCTCTATGCGGTCTGGTGTTGATATTCATAAAGATGGGGTTTTTTGTGGCCAAGGAATGACTTTTAAAATGTAAACAAAAAACAGTCAAGAATCCCCGCATCTCGAGAGGCCCATTAAGATAACGAGGGAAAATGAATCCTGCGCCATGACCAGATGGTCCAGTAAACATGTTGTTTGCAAAAGGCAAGGCATACAGCTTTGTAAGCTGGGAACAGTTTAGCACTCTTGGTGGGATTTCTGGCCTGTATCCTGCAGCTTTCAACCAATATATGCAAGAATTGGCTCTTCCGTGTAATTACTTTTGCTTTAACTGTGTGTCTAAAGGACATTCCCGTATTTCCAATGCCAATTATTTGCAGCTGTGTAATTTCACGAGCCGTGACCATTATAGTACGGAATATTCAATCCAAACTAAAAGAAGAAAGTGTAACATTCAATCATTTCAAGCTTGATTTCAACATGGTTGGGGGTATGACATTTCACGTGCATTGAATATTTTCACAAACAAATCATACCATACAAGATGCAAAAATGCTAATAAATCATTTCTAAAAATGATCTGGGTTTTTTCAATTTACGTAAATAATGCTCTATGAGTTAGGTGTTGATTTCTTAATTTTATATGTGTATATAAGGTGCGTGTGCCACGACACGACACGACACACTCAAATTAGTTTGAACTTCCTGAAAGACAATTTCAGTTTGTTACAGTGAGGAACGAAAGCAAAAGTAAACACAAAACCCTTTCACCAAAATAAACATCAGACATAACAATATAACAATACTGTAAACTTGCTTACCTTAGGATGAGTTTCAGAACGTTTTGTATCAAAAATGTGGTGACACTGTCCCAAAAATTGTACGTTTCGTTTCCCAAGTTAAAAAAAAATAATGAGGACAGCTAACCTTCATATGTTACATGTTGTGGTCCATTACTAACAATTTCCATCATTTTACAATCTATTATAACATCAATTACAATGAAGCTAAAGCCATTAATGTTAAATGTTCCTGTCATTAATTAGTTGACATATCAGCCCACTGACACTGGTCACGGCTGAACGCGGCGGGGAATCAGGGCCCCGTTCCTCAAAGCGATCTTAGGCTAAGTTAGCCGTGCTAAAGTATAACATTGACTTACGACTGTCATAGCACAGAGATCGCTTTTAAACCGGCGCCATTCGGCACCGGTTTCAAACCAATTTATGCGCTACCACAGTCGTAAGCCTATGATAAAAAACAACTACACAAGACATTGTTTAAAAAATCACGTACGATCATCTTAACACTAAGATCGCTTTGAGAAATGGGGCCCTTATCGCACAAACAAGGGTAAAACTGGTATTTGTTACAGCGCTAGCAAACTACAGTGTATGTTGATTTTGCTGCTTCGAAGACATGGTTAATGTTATAATATTAAAATTATCATATCCTGAGCAAGTCGATGTTTTCATCTACACATTTAAGCAAGCTGTGTCTTTGTTAATACTGTGCTAAACATGTTTAAAGAAACGTTACAACATTAGTCAATATAAATCCACGTTTTTTTACATTTACATAAGTGACGTGTTTAAGTGTTGAGTTGATTTCAGCCCAGTCTTAAAACTGTAAAAACCTTTTGAAAACCTATCTTGTGATAATTTGGAGGAACTCTTTTAAACAAATTTTCACAGGATTGGATGGAACAACCTGTTTAGTTAGAATTTGAAAACGGAAATGAGCAAATGTTGTGTTCAGCATTTTAAGGGTTAACGGAGACAGATGTCTATTTTACTACAAAAATATTACAATATGATAGTATACAAGTCTTAGCAATATTAAAGCATAACTAGCGAAGCTTAATACCCACATTTGTTTTGAAATTAATTTTTTTTTTCAAATAATTTAAATTAAAAAAATAATGCTTAAAAATAACATATCAAAAGAATAGGAATTTTTTCAAGAATAAAAAATCGACGTATGCTGGAAAACCCCCAAAAATAATTGTATGCAGTAAGACGTCCGAAAAAAAGAAACTTTGGCAGATAATGTTTTTACATATAATTATGTAAAAATATATATTTAAAAACCTTACATATTGTAAAAATGCACAGTATCGTTGCATGATTATTACTCAACAAAAGGAATTTGTAAAAAGTGTAGGTTCCCACCTTTGTTTTTTTTTAGGCAACCTCATTAAAACCAGTCCCACAAGCCCGTTGCGCATGCTACACTTCTTCATATAGTATCTGAGAGTCACCGATAGAAGGCCGTGTCCAGTTGACCTTTCACCGAGATTCATCAGCCAATGAAAATAATTACTGGAAACAACTTTCAAC
>JAULCD010168567.1:0-10897 GCA_032361085.1 Calliostoma canaliculatum
TTATAGGAAATATACAGCTGTAGTATTATGTTTCTTATAGGAAATATACAGCTGTAGTTTTATGTTTCTTATAGGAACTATACAACTGTAGTGTTATGTTCCTTATGGGAAATATATAGCTGTAGTGTTATGTTCCTTATAGGAAATATACAGCTGTAGTGTTTTGTTCCTTATAGGAAATATACAGCTGTAGTATTATGTTTCTTATAGGAAATATACAGCTGTAGTTTTATGTTTCTTATAGGAAATATACAGCTGTAGTGTTATGTTCCTTATAGGAAATATACAGCTGTAGTGTTATGTTCCGTATAGGAAATATACAACTGTAGTGTTATGTTCCTTATAGGAAATAAACAACTGTAGTGTTATGTTCCTTATAGGAAATATACAGCTGTAGTGTTATGTTCCTTATAGGAAATATACTGCTGTAGTGTTATGTTCCTATATGAAATATGTAGTGCTATGTTCCTTATAATGTAAGTTGTAGTATAATGTAACTGTAGTGATATGTTCCTATATGAAATAAGCAGCTGTAGTGTTTTGTTCCTTATAGAAAATGGACAGCTGTAGTGTTATGTTCCTCATAATGTTCAACTGTAGTGATATGTTTCTAAATGAAATAAACAGCTGAAGTTTTATGTTCCTTATAGGAAATATACAGCTGTAGTGTTATGTTCCTATATGAAATAAATAGAACATTGTACACTATTTTAGCCAACGATTTATCAAATGTTTAAGGAATTTTATCATAAAATTATATAAGCGCAGTTTATAAATGTTTCTACACGTATCTTTAGTGTTCAGATAAGGTTGTGATATATCACGCAATTAATTCTTGGGGAAATTTGTGTGTGTAAGATTAAACTGCGTCAAGCAGTGCAAGATATAATTACTGTGTCATGTATTTATGAGATATAGCAGCACATGATATAACAATCATCGGGCTATGCTCGGTTGTTGTGAAGAAATTAAGGAGTGTTTAAATAACGTAACAGATCTAAAAGGATATGTGCTTATGGGTTTCTCGGTTTATCAGAATGGATAATTACCAACATATGTTTTAGTGAAGTGATTAACTGCAATAAAAACATATGTAACATGCTGCGTGTACCTTCTGAATGAATCACCATGTAAAGCTGTGTGAGTGAGTGAGTGAGTTAGGGTTTAACGCCGTTTTCAACACTCGTAAAGCTGTGTATTTCCCCACATTTTGTTTTGCGATACAATGCCATACACTTCTATGTATTGCCATATCAAAATTTCTAAATTCTAATCTAAATTGGCTGTTGAAGACCTATCCTTTGATAATTTGTTTCAAAAAGCTCCTATGGGGGCTTTTGAAACAGGTTATCCCAGGATTGTTTTTTAACAGCACAAGGAAGTCAGTTGTATTCCCACTAAAATCAAGTTGGCACTCTATGGGTTAACAACTTCAGGCTCTCCACTGTCATGTAGCCCACAGAAGTCTCAAACAACCCCCAAACACACACACACACACACACACACACACACACACACATACATACACACACACATACACACACACATATACACACACACATACACACACACACGCACACACACGCACACACATACACATACACATACACATACACACACACATACACACACACATACACACACACACATACACACATACACACACACATACACACACACACACATACATACATACACACACACACGCACACACATACACACACACATACATACACACACACACACACACATGCGTGCGTGCATTATGTGTTGTACCTGTGTTTTTCCAAATGTACCCTTGCTCTCCCAAAAAACTCATAGCTGAAATCTGTTTTTTAAAGTAGATTGTTTCGAAAATAATGGCATTAAATGACTGTCAATATTAACATTAAGTGTGAGTTAACCCATACAATAATTATTATTCAACACATGCAAACACAACCTTTGGTGACTATTTGCCAAATAACAGCACCTTAAAAAAGCCCCATATAATCTGCATGTATAATAGTCTGGAAGCTTGCTTCATGTACAAATACGGGTTCTTAATCTTGATACTGATGGGTATAAAAAAGCCAGCAGTCCTGTGTGTAATTGCTCTAAATTCACTAACTACTGTCGTGCCCCAGTAACGTTTGAGTGTACCATTATCCGTCAATTTGTTGTACGTACATATATTAAGTTCAATCCTATAATATAATTCCTGTAATATAATCCAACCTCTATTACGGAAGCGATGTTCTGGTGTGATCCTCGTTGGGGTGATTATTGCAACTGTGAAAAAGTGATTCTTGCTAATCCAGCACAGTTTGCCGCCATCCCAGGCCAGACGACTGATTGGACCATCTCCTTTCTTCACTTTACTCAGCTCTAGCTTCAGCTCTCTGACGTTTAGACCAGGTGCAGACACGTGTTTGAATCGATTTTCTTGTTTCCCGTAGTGGATCAGATACTCTGAAACATATTTTATACACGAACTAACTGATGTGTTTTGTGGGGAAAAATTTTGCTGTTTACAACAATGTTCTTATTTTATTCAGCAAACTGTATATTACTAAAAATAATTGATCTTAAAAATATCCCATTTCCTGTAATATGAACAGCTTCTTTAAAAGCAAGTGTTTCCTTTATAAATTATTTAACGACTTATTGTTCAAACTGGATCCTTGCATGGAGATCCTGAACAAATAAAAATATCTGTCACAAGCTACATGATAAAGAGACTTACCCTGTTGTGTATTTCTGTTTCAAACTTAGAAGGATATTATATCAGTTTTACCCTCCTGTTCTTACGGGATTTTTGATAGCATATAGATTGTCATCATGCAAACGCCTTGTTAGTTTTGGCAATAAACAATCCGTTACAGTTATTAACCGCTCTAATATCCCCATTTCACTGAACAACGATTGTTCCCGATTCCCAAATATTAAACTTTGGCTGCAATCGCAGTAAAACCGTGCATTAACCGTAGCCGCCAACTGGCAGTGGTCGGCGACATACGTCAGTGTGTCGGTACAGTCGGTAGGCAAATTTTGAAACTTTGAGCATGTTCAAAAACATGAGCCGATTCGAAAAGATCGTAACCCAAACATAAGTCAATTGGCACAACCACAAGTCTGTCGGGAGTTAACTTAAGTTCTCCGGGGGCAATCGTGAACGATCGTTATAGCCGTAGGTTATCCTTGAACGACACGTATCATTTTTGCAGGGTCGTAAGAACCATGTGACAGCCTCGTAAACACACGATCGACACGATTCACTCCCGATGTGGTCCTGTTATAGTCACGATACATTAATTATTCATAAAAACAAAGCCGACTCTGCAACGGTTTGACACGGCTATGCCCCGACTGACTTACATAACGCCGTCGCGTGACACCCGTAAACCACAACTGACTCACAATTAACTCCCGACAGAACCCTAGTAATTTTAGATCAGCTGACTGCTATGAAAAAAAACCAGCCGATTCATGACAATATCATAACGGTTCCGACTTTCCCTACATACATATCCAACTGTTTAAATTAAATGTGTGTATTAATCATCATTAATCGTGTCTTTATTTACTACTTAGTATTTATGACTTGACAAGCGATTCAGTAAAAGGATTGTACTGAGTCATTGTCACTCACAGTGTACACAAAGTTTGAGGCTTAATCATTCCCACATACACCGTACAAGACTGTTGCAATGTATACATTGTATAGAAATATATGTGTTAACATAAGCACAAAGTAGTGTGCATATAGATGTCAAAGAAACATTTATTACAGAAAATATACATTTAGTAACAACAATAACGTGGGAAATGGATTGACAAGAAAATAATTAGTCTTAAATCAGTAGCACTTTATACACAGCACACATAGCAGTTCACATTTCAGATGTTAAACACTATTGAGTTGGATCATTTTCTGCTGCCATGGCACTGCACTTGCCTCACTTTTGCAATACAGGTTCAGGTACTCTCTTTGCTTCTTTGTGTCAATAGTATCTCTGTTGGGATCCACTGCAGATGTCAGTTCATGCATATTAGCGTTCTCACGCCACTGACCAGGCAATATGTTTTGTGCAGCCACTTTCTGGACCAGAGCATCCTCATGCACCCCGGTGTACCTTATGTTATAAAGACACACAGCAGCTTCCACCATATCCTTAACCAGTTCATGTTCCTGTTGCATCGTTGTCAGAAATACTTGCTACCGGTTTGCAAGTATACTATAGACATTCTCGACCACTCTTCAGGCCCTTGACATTCTGTAGTTAGTTATCAATTTAGACTTTGTCACACCTCGTCATAAAATATGGGCGGAAGGTAAATGCATACTCTTTAAGTATGAAGTAAAGCACTACCAGGGGGCTTACGAATGGCGATGTGTTTTCTACCCAAGGCACCTAGAACATGAAAAAGATTCCATTTGTGTTCGAATTCTAAGCTGATGCTCTTCAATTCCTCTGCTGTGACAGGACAGGTGATGACTTCGGCCTTGTAATGCTGCGCGATGGCTCTGCATACCTCTGGAATAAAGCTGGATATGGTGTGTCTGGACCCCCTGAAGTGGTTGGATAGGGATGGGTACTTGTCTCCAGCTGCTATGTGCATTATGGCCACTGCTAACTTGAGGTCAGGATGCAGGGCCCTCTTGAAGTTTGTGTTATTTTCAGTCAATGCTGGACTCACAGCACTATGCAACTCATAAAACATACTTGAAGGCAGACGCAGATAGATAAAGGAGGAGTCTGTGTTTTTAAATCTGAGCTCAGACGTGAGGGTGTCATCATGACCTAAGTTCAGTTCTTTTTCGACTCTCTATTAAGGACAAACCCCAAAATGTTTTCGTTTTCTTCTTTGCCTTTTTTCGCTTGGTTGACGCCGTATATTTCCCTTAATCGGAAAAAGGCCTTCGTAGAAACGGGTATCATAGCGGCTCTGTATCGTAATCTATATGTAGGATAAATTGTATGTAGTAAGTATACCGTAAGTTACGCGTAACACAAAAAATGAAAATAAAAATAGGTCAAATTTCCCAAGTTAACCTCCGATTCAGTAGTAGGTGAGGAATCGTGGAGCATCGGAAGGTACGTTGCCAAACATCGTACAGTGAAATGGGGCATAAGAGTTTTTAACCGCTACAGTGATAAGATTATGAGCAGAAAAAAACCCCAAAACTGTTAATGTGATGCATTTGGGACCAGAGACAAGCTGCTGCAGTGAGTTTTATTATAACCAGTGCTAATATGTTACTGTTACATCTTTATCACCAGTAACCAACTGTTACTGTTACGTGTCTAGGACAAGTAACATACTATTACCGTTATGTATGTTTGACCAGGAAGTGACTCGTATTATGTATTATGTATTTATTACCAGTAACAGTAGGTAATCGTTGTGTTTTTATGCCCACAAATATCTGTCACCGTAATTTGTTTATGACCAGTAACCTATTGTAACCTGTATATGTTTATGACCAATAAAAATCTTTTACCGTGTGTTTATGACCAGTAACTGTTTGTAATCGTTTGTGTTTATTACCAGTAATTGACGGTAACCAGTGTGTGTTTATGACCCGTAACAATCAGTAATTATCATTTGGTTAGGACCATTAACAGTCAATACCCGTTACGTTTTTGTCTATGACCAGTAAAAATTTGTAACTGCCGTGTGTTTATAACAGTAACAGTTCGTAATCGTTATGCGATAAGGCAATTGACGGTCTGTTACCGTTGTGTGTTTATAAAAAGTAACTATATGTCACCGTTGTGTTTATGACCTGAACGACTGACTGATATCATGATGTGTTTATGATAAGTAACATTCTGTATCCGCTGTGTGTTTATAACCAGTAACTGTCGGTAACTACAATGTATTTATGACCTGTAACGGTTCATCAACGTTATGTGTTTAAAACCAGTAACGTTTTGTACTTATAACAAGCAGAAGAATGTTACCGTCATGTGTTTATGACCAGCAACAGTCTGTTACCGTTTTGTGTTTATGAACGGTAAAAACAGTTGCCGTTATGTGTTAAGGACAAGTAAGAGGTTGTTACATGTATGTGTTTATGACCAGTAACATTCGTGTATGTTTTGTTGTCAAAATATAGTACGTAACTTTTGTAAATAATGACTGGAAATATGCATACAACCTGCAGATGCAACTTTACCCGGTCCAGTTGTTTGGTGATGCTTGTCAGCATCCTGTATATAAGAAACTTGCAGCTTGTCAGTAACTCCCTCAGACTTTTTCTGTTCCTTGTCAGCATCTTGTACGTAACAAACGTGTAGCTAGGTAGTTCATTGGACATATTTAGTGTAATCGGTTTAAGTTACTCGTGTCAAAACACATACTATATAAATACAGACACACAATTCTTGTCTATCATATATAATATTTGTTTTACAAAAACAAACCATATTTACACATATATTATGTTAATACTTTACTATTAACAATATATGTCCACGTTTGTTGTGTTTTTATTTTGCTAGTGATTTAATTTTTACTTTAACCAACAAACAGTGACATCGTCTGACTAAATTATGACAGAAACATAATTTAAAATAAAATTTACTATAGTCAAACCAAAGTCATGCTAAATATAAATTGAATATTGAATCACCCGGTGTATCATGTGTGCCCTGATGTCTCATGTGTGCCCTAATGTCTCATGTTTGTCCTGATATATCGTTTATTTGATAGTGTCTCGTGTGTTTTCTGTTGCCTCGTGTGTGTCCCAATGTGTCGTGTCTGTCCTGATGTCTTGTGTGTGTTCTGGTGTCTCGTTGAAATTGGACTTTTATCGGGAGCTTTTCCAGCCCCAAACACCCCCAGCAACCTTACAAATCCATCCTCCCCCCGTTTAATTCTCATGTTGTTGTTGTTGGTCCCAGCGGAACTTCTAACACTGTTTAATATATATTTTAAGAGCTGCTTTGGCAACAGCTACATTGGCAACACTTACATGTGCAACAGCTATATTGTAACAGCCACATCAGTGATAGCAAATGTGTGCTAGTTGGTGTCTCCCTATTTTGCTGGCAGCATTAACAAACACATGGTTGATACTCATACCTTTCCACCTATTTTATCAAATATTCTAATATGCTTTTTAAAGCATAAAAGACGCAGTTCATCCTTTATTTAAGAAATGAAGTATACTCTACCGGCATGTGTCTTTTGATAAAGTATAGTTTTGCCAAATATCCTTGTCGTTTTTGCCGTTGACAGATGATCACGTGACGCGGCCATTACTCGATCAACTGATTTTGGCGAGAGCGATACAATTTTTTCATGTCTTCTAACTTGGAATTAACTATATAGTCAGCGGTGTCAGCGGTGCTGAAAAGTGTATATGGTGGGAATAACAGGTGACAGCTTTTTAAACACTGGTTTACGCAATGTAAGCCGTCTGTTCCTTGTAATAAATTTAGTTGTTGAGGGGGGCAGACTCGCGAAGCATCTTAAAAACTGAGATAAAGTACACTTTTTGAAATACATCCTAATTGGGTAACGTCACAATACCCTCACTTTAGAACCTGTAACCAGGTTACCGATGTTCTTACGTCATTACGTACTATAGGATAATGTCTTTTCTCTTTAGAAATATAATTTATCATAACCACGTTACAAGATTACCCTTACCGTGCGGTTCCCGGAAATATCCGAGATATTTCCGAGAGCCGCATGGAAAAACAGTCGGCGATGTTGAGTGAGGCACTAATTGGGACAGGCGAAATCCTTAAAATTCCTGGACACACCACTCGGGATAACTTTTCTAAAAAATATGCCGCACGGTAAGGGTTAAGCTATTTTAGAAGCATAATAATTTCGATGAAATACATCTATTCTGTGTGTAAACAAGATGATGAATTATGCATGTCTACCGCTTTCACAGCAAAACTATATTATAAGCAACGAACGGCCTACATTGCGTAAACCAATGTTTAAAAAGTTGTCCTCGGTTACTCGCACTATATACACCATTTTAGTACCGCTTACACCGCTGACTATACAATTATTTCAAAGTTTGAAGACGTGAAAAAATTGTATCCGTCTCGTCAAAATCAGCTAATTGAGTAATGACCGCGTCACGTGATCAGCTGTCAACGGTAAAAAGTCAAGTATAATGTACCATCTTAAAATGGTTTTCTTGCTGGCAATCACAAAATCACATATTGCATTTCAATAAACAGTGTTCGTTTAGTTGCAGCTAAAATACACATGTAATTATTTTGTTTTTTGTCAATTTAATTTCTTATTATATTCAATGAGTACTATAGAGCAGCTGTTCCTTTAGCCTCAATCGAGAATAGTTAACTTACAGCAAATTTATTTATTTTTAAATAAGTTAAAATGACATTTTAAATTATTTTGGTATTTTGAAATAAAGTATGCTCTACCGCCATTTGTCTTCTGTTAAAATATAATTTTGCCCTGAACTATTATAAAGTTGTATTGCATATGCCAAAAGTAACCTCCTTAACTTCCCTCAAGGAAAATACAATAACTATGTAAGATAGGGATGGCCGAAGTGTCTTACCTTTAGTACATTTTGGAAGTCCTTCTTCACTCTGGACAACGGTGAAACTCTCGGAACAGATTATGTTGTGTTTTGCATCCTTTGCAACAACCTTCTGCAGAATGATTGGATTGATATTTTAGAGACAGAACCCAACAAAACGTGTGATAAATGTTTAGGTTATATAATGTGCAACCATAGTAAACAAATACAAAACAGAAAACAAACGTATTTGACATGTTAAAGTTGCACTATTTGCAACTGAAGTAAACATATACAAACAAATTTGACAAGTTCACATAATGTAATCGATGTAAACATATACAGAGAAAACACAGTACACATATACAGAAAGAAAACACACTTCTTTGACATGTTTGGATTACAGTACGTGCAACCACGTTGAGCACATACACATAAACATAGTTTAAGTTCAAAAGTCAAGGTGGATTTGATCAGTTTAGTTGAACATAAGCGTGAACAAAATGACTTATGGTCGGATTAGTCTTCCATACTCGACTCGAGTGTGTCCGTATCACATGAGCAGTATGAGTTGCACATGTGGTTCATTTTGTTAACCTAATATAACCTGAAATACTGTGGTGAGAAGGTGATTTTCAAATTCAGACGGATGGCAAAATATAGGCATGGACATTGCCAGAATGACATGCTGAGGCATTGATAAACAAATAGTATGACATAATTGTGTTATCACACATTTGGTAGCTAAGCATAATAATAGCATCGTCAACAGCCCGATGACTTACAGGACTAGGAAGTTAATGTAGTGAAACAACCTATGTGAGATGTTATTTATGAGAAGACAAAAGCAATTCAAATAAAGTGGGAGTTAAATGTAAAATAAATAAAAACGACAAATGTCAGACAACTGGGTGCCACTTAACATTGGTCCTTGTGTGTATCAATACACATACATGATAATTGATGCCCGCAGCTCAACCATTTTTGTATTATATGTTTGTTTGTACAATATCATCACCGACTGGTCTCTATACATACTGATATACTAAGTATTGACAGTGAAGTTTATGTTTTTAAGGCAGTAACAAACACAGCATATGCGTTTTGAGGGAGTCCTTTATGTGAAAACAAAATATATTACTGTGTGTGGTTGGGAACGTTGCTGAATTTGAGGCACCAATCTGAGGCACCAATCGGCAGCCCTGAGCAACCCAGTACTTTAACCATTCATCCACAGAGATTTTGCAAGAGCTGAAAAGGTAAAGTTTTGGGATGCTGAGAGGTGGCGACATTGTGCCTAACTCTGGGGTTGTGAGTCGAATCCTTCACAAGAATTAACAACGCAGAGTCATAGATTAAGCATTTTTTAGATTGTTTGATCCGAAACATGCTTATGTTGTAGATGTTGACAACACAATAGCCACTCCAAACAAAAACAAACAACTATATTTTGTGAAAACATCACGGTGTGAAACTAATAAGATTGTTTTGTAACTGCAACTTGCAGAACGTTTATTTGTGATTCAACACAAACGAGCCACAAACTTAGGTGAACATTCGACGGGCCTCACCTTTTTTACATTAAAGGTTCCTCCTCCTTTGTCTTCTTGTGCCTGGGCAGACTCGTCGTCAGTCAGATGACAGTGGTGTTCCAAGATGTGTGCAGGGGAGGATGAACATCCTAATGGGCACAGACTTATACACAACCGTGGATCCCACTTCCTCGTGCTGCTAGTGCTTGTCTTGATTGTTGCAGAGACAGCACAGATAATACTAACAGAAAGAAGAAACGCTTCTTTGGGCGGATGCTTCATGATGTTGTGATCTGTAACTAAACTGAGAAACCTAGAGAATAAACATAAAACTATTTAAAAATGCAAAAACAAATCGTTGTAAAGTGCACAGTTTACAATATTTGTTGTATCTGTACACAAAATCCGTTAACCTAGTGACATGGTTTACGACGTCGTAAAGTTATGACGTCTTTGTGAAACGGGACCTTCTAAGGACATTTATATTGGATATTCTGTCACTGTAAATATAGAAGCTGTGTGTATGAACCACTGAAATTAAGTGAAGACAACTTGTGTCCACAAAAGTGAGCATACCCCGTCCTACTAGGAGCACCTGTCATACATAGCTTTTAAAAAATCTAAGACTTTTGGAGGTGTTATCAATTTGGCCACATGATGATAGCAAACTCCCACAAAAACAAATTTCAAAAGTATTTAACTGTTAATTTACAAAAATGAAACCTGCAAACCAATGTTGATATAAGTTTCTACATTGTGGGTAGTGTAAAACGGAGGAGAGTTATAATGCGACCATCTCATACACAGTTTCTCTCAGAACTAAACATTAAGTGGTGTTTTACATATAATTTTACTTGCTTTCCAC
>JAULCD010168678.1:0-16823 GCA_032361085.1 Calliostoma canaliculatum
TCCTGTGTCAACGATTTATTTTTCGAGTGATTTCGATAACTTATTCAGGTGTTCTTTAACTTCTTTTGAGTAGTATACATTTGTAAGAATTAATAAATCATTTCTTTGTCATTCAATTGTCAACTGTTTGGACTCATTATTCATGCTACACACAAGAAAAAATCTGTAGAAATTATTCGGCGGATTTTTCCGGTTTGATTATAAATTCTATGGCCCATCACATACAACCTACGCTGGTTTGAAAGTTTCAATTCTAAATACTTTGTTTGTTTTCATGTGATTTGATGTGTTTGCATAAACACCTGAAATAACTGAATAATACTCATGTTTAGACACAAACAGGGCTGCCCAATGTGATGATATTTGGATCATCATTCTTAGCCACATAAACACTTTTAAACTGTTATTATGCAATGGCATAATGGCTAGATTGACACAGCAGGGAAACTTAGAGGTTTGTGTTTAACTTAATAAATAAAAAAGTCACTTTCACAGTGTATAAAATTACGTTTTATCGTAAATGTGACCGCACACTCTTTTATACCAGCAGCCGTCTGCCAACCATTAACCTTAAATTATTACGGTGTAAAAATTACGGTTACCTAAAAGTTACTGGTCTTTTACCGGAAGCTGTGCTGCCAACATTTTACCATGAAATTTCATGGTAAAAACAAATTACGGTTAACCTAAAATTTACTGGTTTTATACCGGCAGCCGTGCTGCCAACATTTTACCGTAAAATTGCAGGGTAAAAAAATTACGGTTAACCGTAAAAGTTACTGGTTTTATACCGGCAGCCCTGCTGCCAAATTTTTACCGTGAAATAAAATTAGGGCTGACTGTAAATTTCACCGATATTTTACCGGCAGCCATGCTGCCAACATTTTACCGTAAAATAAAGTTACGGTTTACTGGAAAAGTTACTGGTTTTATACCGGCAGCTAGCTGTGCTGCCAACATTTTACCGTACAGTTTTGCGGTATCAAAACATTACGGTTTATTGTTAAAGTTACTGGTTTTATACCGGCAGATGCGCTGACAAATTTTTACCGTAAAGTTTTACGGCAAAGTTTTACAGTGTTGCACCTAACTGCCCATACTGCAACCAACACGAAACAATAAACCACGTCATCTATCCCAAGTGGCATACATTTTCCAAGCCCTATAGTTTAAGTTTTAGCTAAAATCGGGTACTGGCTACATCCTGGCCAAAATCACCGTACATAACTAACTAACTATCACAGTATCATTCACCTGACGAAGGAGCAAGCATATGCTCCGAAACGTTGTGAACTTATGAACAAACCAGAAGTTGACATCCAATAAATCTTGAACTATGTACCAACACTTCTAAATGTCCCTCAAAGAATTGACTATTGATTTTAGTTTAGAATTTCGTGTTCTTGCTTTTATAAAACGTTTTAAGTAAGTGTTTATAATGTTCAAAGGGGTCATAGTTCTAAACAAATATCCTCCGTATTACCCCCTGTCACAGAGTATACACAACATCAACATTATTAAACATTTTAAAAAGAAAAAGAAATTTACCATGTCATTAATCGCATCTGGGACATCAACAGAAATTTTTAAACGGGCTAAATAAAGTAACTTCACTTTTACTCATGTAACAAACAATAACGTTTCTTCGGTACTAACAACAACATTGTATTTTCTTTTTTAAATGTGTGTCTAGTAGCCTTTTATTGGTCAACTTTCAAGTAAAGAAATTAATACTGCAAATGTTAAACATGTCTAAAAACATGGTTAAGATTTACTTTACTAAAATGTACATGTTTATCTTCAATCAAAAGAATATAAAGAATTGGACAAAGAAAACAGTTAGAAACAAATATAACTATAAATTATTCACGGACGAAGGAACGATGAGATTTTATTGGTTTGATGGTGAAAGTTCTTTTATTCAAAAACATAATTGTAATTGAACAAAGAATAGTCATTCCCTTGTCTTACAGAAAGAAAATGACGCCAAGGCCAGTCTGCATGTGTTACATTACTTCAATTCACTTCCAAATTTAAATCCTCCCGATCAGGTGGAGAGCAGGTTGTACGTGGGACGAAACGTCGGGCTTTCATTGGGCGGTGATGAGAAACAAGCAAGACATTTATTTTAATTGGCCTTAAGAGGAAAATGTATCTCGAAAACAAGGTACGGCACAGTACTATAGTTATTTTGAAAAAATGTAAGAGTTACTACGGGTATAATGGTATAAGAAAATATTTTAAAAATTAAGTGGCTTTGTCATAGGTTATTACTGATTTTCTTGTTTCATTTGAGTCCAAATTTGTTTCAGCCGCGGTGAAGGTTTTTTGAATGTATGTGTATGTATGTGCATTTATCATGTGTTGATATATTTTTCCAGGTATGTGTGTATCCATTTGGAGAAATAATACTGATACTGTTGATCATAACATTTGTTTTCCATTTGCTCCAATCATTTTCTCAGAATAACTTAGTGTTTACGTAGTATTCAAAACTATTTCATGAAACCCCTCTACTTCCTTATTTCCGTTATCTACAGCAACATTAAATACAAATAAATTGAAGCAAATCTGGTGCTATCATACTTTATATGAATCAGGGTTAGTGTGAAACAAACTGTGCACGAATTTATTGTTTTAATAATTAAAGTGTCCCGTAAATGATGACATGCTCTCATACGATGCAAACACAATAGGAGTTCTTAACCTTACCTTTTGTGTTAAAGTTTCCCAGACTATTTAGAAGGGTATGGGGTATATCTACCCCGGTACAGATAGGTTAGTAACCTTTGTTAGCTTCAGATTCCAGTGTGCATGAGCATTACGGAAACAAACATTGTGTTCAAACTGGTTGTCCACACTCAAGTACAATCCAAGCAAAATTGTTTTATTTCTCAAAAAAATATGGCATTATCAATCTTGTTTAATGTAGATTTAAAACGTATTTTTTCAATTTTAGAGACACAATGCGACACCATTGCATATCGATGTGGTTCAATGTGAGCGCTATACTACGTGTCTCAGTGTTCTTTGTTAGAGCAAATATTAAACAATAAGAAAGTGTTGAAATGAAATTGTCGGTAAAAAATATAATGTGTTTATGTTGAGTTACCAAAAAGACCCCCCAAAATGGAAAATATCCAATCTGAAAAACTATGGCTACACCAGGTCTATCTTAATTTATAAATCAATTTCCATTTATGTCATGTTTGGAAAGTTCATCCAGATTGTCAAACAATGAACAATGTCAGTATCTACATCTAGTATAACCTCCTCCATCTTGAATCCCCTGTTTAACCTTCACTCAGCATTGACATAATGACTCATCTGATCTGTTCCTGTGTGAGAATGTTCAACTCCTCGTGCAGTGCCTGTTCCAATTCATTAACATTCTGCACTAGTTGCCCCCTCTGACAAATTTCACCGCTAATAATGTCCCAGATATGCTCGATGAAATTGAGGACTGGGTTTCTGGCTGGCCAAGATAGGGTAGTGACAGCCTCTTGACGCAGAAAATTCACTACAGCACGCACATGGTGTGGTCGTGTGTTATCATCCACCAAGCCTGGGGTTGTGTTTGGAACACTACAATCCTGTCTAGAATCTCTGTTTGGTAGCGTTGGCCATTAAGGTTGTCTCTCATTGTTACCAGTGACAGCTTGCAGTCATATAACACGCAACCCCAGATTATAACAGAGCCGCCGCCAAATGGAACTTGTTCCAGAATGTTCCTCACAGCATATGCCTGCTATTATGTTTTCAGCTCAAGATTGCCTCTGTATATACACACACATGAACAAAAGTTCAGCACCACCAACCATATTTGTCAGCTGTTACTTTTGGCAGTTCACGATGACTATTACAATGAGATGTAGGACATTGACTACAGCTTCAACCCTAAGCCTCATACTCACTACAAGTCGTTAAATACTTCTCCGAGGCAAACGGTTTTATTCTTCATGAAGGGTGGCTTCAAATTCAACGAATTTTTTAACTGGAGGATAACGATGTCTGATTTTCGGGACAATAATGTCCCAGAGATGCTCAATCTGATTAAGATCCGGACTATAGGCCGGTTAAGGAATAGTGACAATCGTGAATTGTAACCGGTGGAAGTTTGCTGCTGAAGGAAACACAACTCCATTTTATGACAGACCCCTCTACATGTCTTCTGGATGTTCCTTGGTGCAAGACGTATTCGACCATCAACATTTCGTAGTGCAGCACTCGACACTCGTCAGATCAATGGATCATTCTCCAGTTGACCAAGTTCCATCGACTACAGTCACGACACCATATCAGACGATTCTGCGTGTGCTTCTCAGTCATGTAATTGGGGACGTTTTACTGGTCTTCTGTTGTTTTAACTAGTCGCTCTGAGGTAACGTCCTAGGGTCACCATAGAGAGTTTCTGATGAGTAATTCCCTGCAGTCTTAAATCATTTGAAGTGGCAAATAAATTTCGTCTGACTATCCTGAAAATACTTTTTACTTGCCTGTTAGAGGTCCTTTTTTATATACCAGACGTATGTATGCCTGTATTTGACATAATTAGTTTGACCATGTTTGACAAGAAAACGAGTGATAACACTGTGATGATGACCTATTTGTCTTGCAATGGCTCTGCATGCCATGCCAACATGCCTGTCACACTTGCCATCTTTTAGCGTTCGTTAACTTTCTCCTCACCATGGCTGATGTTCAATCGTGAAAACAGTGGAAGGTAAGTCTCACAGTACATGTCTGAAACTTTAATTTTATTATTTATATGATAGGGGAACTGCAGTAACACGTAAAGCACTCTTTCCTTGGGGGTATCCGGGCAAATTGGGGTTCAGAAAAATACGAAAGCCAAATTAAATCACATCATAATATTTCGTATTTCTGATTACACACGTGGAGTCAAGTGACTAAGAATACGCTGGCTTTTTTTGTTTGTTTTAGGTGTATGTAGCTCAACCTGGTCACTTGACAGCTTACATATCTGGGTGTTGCGATACTTTATTCTTTGTATGTAAGAATAAAGTTTGAAAGCCCTCCAATAGTTGCGCACGTGATTGAGTCCGAGGCCGTTAATATACGTGCGCAACTATTGGAGGGCTTTCGGACTTTATTGTACTTAAACCTAAATCAGGACTCCAATAGTTTCTCTGCTGTATATTGGCGTACAAACATACAGGGACGTCAAGACACGTGCATCTTGTTTCAGTGCACCTGTTTTTGTTTTAAAGCCCGTGCGCCTTGCTTATGTATGTAACAACAGGAAGAAAATCTTTTTGTGAGTATATTTAACAGCATCGCAAAATACTGGTGTGTCTTTTGTTCAAAATGTGATGAATTTTATACTCTTATATGCGGGTATTTTAAATAATGTTTTTTGATAAAATGTCATTTTAATAAAATAAATCTGTCAGTGTTTCCCTACATATAAATGTATGGGTGAGCATATCTTATTTTAGGCACAATAAACAAAATCGAAAATAATTTTTTTTTTAACATATTCGTTCCAAATTAGAAAGTAAAAAGGATGTTTTTAAGAGTTACTTATATTTATGACAAATTGTAAGAACGAAAATGGTGAAAATTACTCTAATGAACTAAATGGTTTGAACCGAACAGAAGACCGGTTTAAGCAACTTTATTAATAATCATAATAGTAAAATAATTAATTGAATTTCTATTTTTGAGTTGGACCATATCTTGAAAGTTGTGTGTGACGGGGGCTACCGGTAAAGAAGGATATGCTTATATCATTTTAGCTGACATCAGATTTCATTGTAGGGCTGCGCAGTGTGCTAGTACATGCATACAGCAATATGAATTGAAACAATTACGTATCGCAATACGTTTCCCATGTACCGGTATAATCTAAAGCGCATTTTTTTAATGAAAAAAATAAAATAAAAAATAGATTTTGGTAGGGTTTTATTTTTAAACACTACCAACCTATGTCTTTCATTTTAGCACAATATTTGGTTGTTAGTCAAAATGTCCAGGCTATTTGAGTTTTCTACTGGCCTACTAGTCTATTTCTAAGTTAATTTGAAAAAACCCCAAAACGTTCAAGCTATATTTACTTTTAAGAAGGCAAATAATAAATAATATACTACACTCGCCCCTAAGGCATACACATTTTATGTAACTCGATCGTAGAAGTTCTAATCATCTGACTCGCTTTCACTCGTTTCATTAAAAAAAATGGTACAGCACGGTAGCTCGTTTAGTGTTCTATATTCTATACTGAGGTATTTAATGTTTTAAATTAACTTTTTTTATAATTTTTAACATAACATCTCATATTATAAAATCTTAATATACTGTGTCGCTCTGATTACGTGATGGCGTAACAAACTTGACTTCCGCTTTCAGTGGTGACGTCATTCGATGCGCAGTCGACCAAGGGGCGTTGAATGGACCGCCATCTTGGTTGCGGAGAAGAAATTCACGACGATAGAATAGGCTGTCATCAAACATTATCGTAATCATCTGTGTTTCTAAGTTTTACTTTTCATTCAAATTGTAATTAGAAACGTCCTTGGTAGGTGTAGGATAAGTATTTGGTCCCTTGTTAGCCGCATATAAGGACTTTCAGTTACTTGTTTACAAGCGTTTGTCTAGCGGAAGAGCTAAGAAAATGGGTACGAAGGATGATGAATATGACTATCTTTTCAAAGGTAAGGTTTCACAGAGAAATTTCCGATTGCAGATCGCGAAATCATAGTACAAATAAACCATACAACAGACCAATTGTTGAGCATAACAATCTGTTTAATTGCTGTCTACAAAACATTACTCTTAATTTGACCATGATTTGACAAGGACATGAACGGTTCTTTTACAACCTGCACCTGCTATATTAGTTCATAACATGAAACAAATCAAGAATCGAGACGACCATCAAAAACCGGAACTGTCCCACGAACTATTATAAATAACTGTCTGCGTTAAATATTGTTGTTACTTGGGTGAAAATAAATCGTCATTCAGTCACCTGAGATCGGCAGGGTTTCCTGATGAAATGATATAGGTGGGCGTGTACCCGCAACAACATTTGATCATTTATGTGCTGCATACCACTTTGTGTGATTAACTATAAAATACACATGCTGTTTTTAAAATGGAAATTTAAACTTGTTTTGAAGTTCACCTGGACATACACAAACTATTATCAGCTGATTATTGTTTTTGCAATTTGTGATTTAGTCTAGGTTTGATACTGTAATTAATATTTCATATATTGCATTTGGTAGTTATGTTTCGAATACATTAACGTCAAACGAAGACTACTTTTAGTGCTATTCTCAATGAGTTCAACCTTACGGATACTTTGGCATAGGAGACCTGAAAGACTACCCTCTAGTTGGACTTGATATCTATTAACAGTTGAGGTATTCTATGGATATCTACTTCTTTATTGCAATTTGTGAGATGTTTCGGTGTAAATATTAACACTGTTATCAAGCAAGTGACATACAAACTTGTGAAGGTACAGGTTATATATACATTATATAATTGGCGTTCAATGATAAGAAAGTGAGTTAATGTTTGCACAAGAGACAGGATTGATATGTAAATTATGTATTGACAAAGCTAAATAGATTAGCAAAGCTTAATTGGCCTTAAGTACTTTGATGTAATGGTTATGATTGGAGGCCAGTCACAGCAGTGTGACATGAATAGTATTTTGAAAGTATTGACAGTAGAACACTGGAGTGAGTGGTACAGTAACATTAAGTTTCAGAGATGAGTTGCTATTAGGTACTTGATATTAAATAACCTTGATCTCTGTTGATGCTTGGTTGGAATCTTTTAATGTTGATGGCTTCTAGTAGTTTTAGTACATAAGTATCACAATCACAAAATACATGGTAAACTGCACCTGTGGGGTCATCTGGATCTCATGTAGGTTGGTCATTGGCTTTAAGGGCGTTTTGGGTGGTTAATATGTTTTAAAAAGCGAACGCTATCAAAACGAAGCTTGATAGATGTACAGACATTGATATGACGGTTGGTGTTTTTGACTTTTAGCAATCATTAAATTAAATGTTTGTAAATAAACTTAAGCAAAATACAACAAACGTTAGATTAATTTATTATTATTTATTTTTGATTTGACAGTAAATATTTTAAAAATCGAATGCTTTTAAAACTAAGCTTAAAACATGAACCGACATCGTCATACGAAGTCTGTACAGCTCCCTTGTTTTATCTGCTGCATGTCTACTTGTGTGATCACTCTCAGGACACCCGCGGAACGCTGATACCGTGCATTGAAAATCTTGGACCCCATACATAGCGTTATAGCGAGGGAGGACTGTATTGCAAACATTCCAATCTATTAGTAAACAAGGACTAAAAATGCAGCTATAATCTTTAGTCTTCTGCAGGTTAAAAAGTCAACATATTGTGATTGTGGTACAAATAAAAATCAATACAGCAAGTTAAATGTTTAGGTGTGCCACATCATGGGTAACTTCAGGGCATATGCTCTTCGCTAGTCACTACATTATATTGGCCCTGGGCACATTGGTCGAGTTTCTGTCGATTTAAATTACATGTCTGTAAAAATAGCTGTCCAATGAAATGATACGTCTTTACTCTCGGACTGGGTTTAAGGGATGTTACTCTTGCCAACAACAATGGCTGCACCCATATCGAGCAGTCTTTCGTGAGTTATGTAAATCTTAAATTAGAAAAAAATTCTATCGCTCTTTGAAGTCAGACATATGATGTATACAGAAAATACCTATGTGAATTGAAGATTGTCACCAAAGGAGTAATATGTTCTCTTTATGCGATTAAACTAAATTTTTTGGCGAAACTGGACGTTGAATGTTTATATTGACGCCTAACTCATTTGAAAGAATGATTCTCATTGGTTGCATAGGGTTTGCTGTGCTAAGCGTTTGAATGGATGATAGCGACGATGACGCAACTTTCAAATCGGCAGAAACCCAACCCATGTGCCCAGGGCCAATATAACATAGTGACTAGCGTTGAGCATATGCCTTGGGGTTACACAGAATGGGTGTGGCACAGCAGAGTAGTTTTACCCGTGCCATACTTAATTTACCCGTGCACTCTGGGCTCAAATGTGGAGATTGACAGTGTTTCAGCCAGATCACGCCCTTGCGCTATTCACACACTTTTGTGACCATTGGCGCATAAAATTTGAACTTTAGATTGACCTGACCTCAACCCGATAATTATATTATTATTCAAGAAATGATTTCATTGGTCTAACTTAAACACACAAGTGGTTTTAAATATATTAAAGCTCGGCCTATGACAATAATATATTTTAAATAGCTCACAGATTTGTACCTATTCACTGAGTGCAGTTTCGACAATACTTGGTTATTGACATTATAATATAAAGGTGGGTAACTTTAATTATGATATCAATACAAGATTTATCACTCGCCTGATGGCATTGAAATATTCGTTAATTTTGGAAAATCTGTCGATAAAAGGTCCTTTTCCTTGTGTTAGACGCAAACAATGTTATCTTTGTTATTATATGTGAAAGCTTATCACTTATTTACATATGTGTTATAAAAATAATAGCATATTTTATTCATGCTTTAAAAAAATTCTGTGTTAAAAACCCTGCAGATTTCTGTGTGAACGCGATCGCGGTTGAATAATGTTTAATTGGCACATTTAGGTAAATAATGTAATGTATATATTTATTCACAAAGTAAAACAATTTCATGAAAGATGCAGTGAATTTTGTTAATATTTCTTTTTATTAATGTATGCATATATAATTTATTCAAATTATACACATACAAAAGTAAAATTAATACCAACATTTCTTGTAGGAACGGTCCGAACCTGTTTGAGATTTGAAGGAAATTTAAACAGATTTCATTAAACATGTCATATCTTCAGTGTAAATCTTGCGCCACACACATATGACAAATGGTAGTATTTTTGCAGAAATAGCCATGATTGACACTTGATGGCTATTTATAGTAACGACTCGCTGTGCCAGTTTGTCAGTTTTAGTATTTCAGTTTCTATTGATAGTTATGATATAGCAGTGACTCAGTGTTGATGTCGGTGTATATAAGTCTGAGTACAGTTTATTTGATAGATATTACATTTTATACATAGTTGTTCTTGTGAATTTAAACTGTCTTTCAGTGGGCATTTTCCAGAATGGATAGTTTTGAAAGTTTTCACCATTCATGCTTCCTTATGAAACAATACTATCCTGATGACAAAGTTGATTACATTCTGAAGTGTGAGTACTGTCAGTGATAAATCTACAAATTCGGTCTGCCGAGTCCTGGGACCCACCTTATGACGGGCCCCAGGAAAATGCTATGCGTCCCTCTAAATAAGGGGTGCAACAATACACTTATGCCACGATTCGATACGTATCTCGATACACAGAACACGTTACGATACATATCTCGATACGAAATGATACAGCTAACAGATAACATTATCACTTTCCAACAGTCAACTCGTTTGCGAGACCGACATTTTATTTAACAAGGTAATATAGTTATTTATCAATTTAAGTAATTTAGTCATATTTTAAATACTTTTGAATCGATATTCAGCTTCAACTGTATCGTGTATTGTATATCGTATCGCAGCCCCCGTATCGCGGTACATTAGAATTTCGGTGTATCGTTTCACCTTACTTGAAAATGTATATTTATTACTTACGAATCCATCATACAAGATGCCTTATTGCTATTCCTACGGTAGCATTGAATTTGAAGGCGCTAACTAACAAAGCGACCTGAAGAAGAGAAAAACAATAGCCCAATTGCCTGGCTTAGCCTACCTGGTGGTCTTAAGCACACCTGTGAAGTGTGCACCACGTGCTATTCGTGGGTCATGTGACCGCCCGGTGACGTCACTCATTTTGCTACCGCCGACCATGCAAGTTGTGTCTTGGATTTCAGGATCTATACTAACTTTGTGACCAGACTTTGGTGGATTTTTCCTTATTCACAGTTATTGTAGTTCTACTAGAGTTTTTTTGGTTTGGGGTGCTATGTTTAGTGGTGGTGTAGTGTGTTTAGCAGTTCACTGAGGTGTGCTCTGTTTAGTGGTGATGAAGTGTGTTTAGCAGTTCACTGAGGTGTACTATGTTTAGTGGTAGTGTAGTGTGTTTAGCAGTTCACTGAGGTGTGGATTGTTTAGTGGTGGTGTAGTGTGTTTAGCGGTTCACTGAGGTGTGCTATGTTTAGTGGTGGTGTAGTGTGTTTAGCAGTTCACTGAGGTGTGGTTTGTTTAGTGGTGATGAAGTATGTTTAGCAGATCACTGGGGTGTGATATGTTTAGTGGTGGTGTACTGTGTTTAACAGTTCACTTGGGTGTGATATATTTAGGGGTGGTGTAGTGTGTTTAGCAGTTTACTGAGGTGTGCTATGTTTAGTGGCGATGAAGTGTGTTTAGCAGTTCACTGAGGTGTGCTATGTTTAGTGGCGATGAATTGTGTTTAGCAGTTTACTGAGGTGTGCTATGTTTAGTGGCAATGTAAATTTGTTTACAGTTTACTGTTGTGTGCTATGTTTAGTGGTGATGAAGTGTGTTTAGCAGTTCACTGGTGTGCGCTATGTTTAGTTTAACAGTTTACTGAGGTGCGTTTTTGTTTAGTGGCGATGAAGTGTGTTTAGCAGTTCACTAGTGTGCGCTATGCTTAGTGGCGATGTAGCAGATGTGGCGTTAACATTGACATCATTGTTAATCTTTAACATATTAAAGGGAAAAAATGTTTTCTCTATTTCCATGGAAATAGTGAAAATGTGTATGCATGTAGGAAATGTTTATTTCTAGAAGATCAAGACAGAATTTAGCAATGATTTGAATATTGTTTTCAAGCCAACTATTTGTAGTACTGAAATGGAATTAGTTGGACATAAAACTGTGGCAATCTTGTGCTATTACCATACCCGTGGTAATTTGTTGAAAAGAGCTCCTATAGGAGCTTTCCATGAATGGGCATAAAACATGTTCGTGAACAGGATTCCATATGCCTTGTTTAGCATCGTGCTGACAACAACCACTTGGAAAAGCATCAAAATTACATAATTATTCAACATTACAAAATGCCACACCTGTCTGAAAATGAGCGTCTGCAAGCCATCGGTATGCTTGGAGCATACGGCAATGTTATTGCAACGTTGGCAACAACCAAATGCATTCAGAGACCATTTTTGGGGGTGATGGGGCATGCGTAATCGACAAGACATTGGATTCGAACAAAATATCTACAAAATCGATTACAGCCAGCAACAGTGACTGCAAGAAGCATCTTCACAAACCGTACGTCGCCGCCTCAAATTGTCACTAGAAGACACCAGACATTTCATTTTGACAGGAAACCACGTCAAGCCCGGTCACGCAGTGTGGACAAATGGGGATAAGTTCTATTCACTGACGGGTCTCATTTTCACCTCAACAAAAGTGATGGACGGATTTGAGTGTACCAACGTAGAGGTGAACGTTTAGTCAATCATTGTGTCATGGAAGAAGATTGGTTCAGGGGTGGCAGCGTTAAGTTATTGGGTGGAATTAGAGCAACACAGAGGACCAGGGATCAATCTACCCCTGCTTCCCGTGTCTCTGACGCATTAAAATCTACCATGACGCACAATTTTTTTTACACCTGCGTCCCCTTGGACGCATAAACTTTTTGATGCATCTATTAAAAATACATCACCCTGAAAATAAAGGATTAACTTTATCAACTAGGTTAATCGTGCACAAATAGTTGCCGTTACATTTTATTCACAGAAACAACACCGTAAAAACAATATTGACATAATTTACCCCACAGTTTTGAGATCGAGAACGGAAATCTCAGATGTGAAGCAGCCCAGATGAAACGTCACAGTTTAAAGTTCATAGGTCATCTATTATTGATTGATTGATTGAAATAGAGTTTTATACATGGCTTTCAGCAATATTTCAGCTATATCGCCATGTGGTGCACAAGAGGCACATCGAGGAAGTAAGAAACAAGAAAAAGAGAGTGAAAGAAAGAAAAGCTACAGCAAAAGATCCCATTTTAGACGGCTTGTACATCAAGCATGGGTACTGGGGTCCTATTCTTCCCAGTGTCCGAAGACACTCCCCGAAACCCCACGGGGTCAAGCAGTGAGTGATGTTTGAAACAATGTCGTAGCCCAGAAATCGATTTGGAACCGGTGCGCTACAACAATCGTAAGCTTATTCTAAATTTTAGCAGTGAATTTAACTTGGCCTAACATAGCTTTGAGGAACGGGGTCCTTGATCTAGCCGCAATCTGCCGCCCCTGGACCCAATCGTCCCACCTCTACGTCACCCTCTGGGGTTGACAGCTCTGCAACAAACTCGCGTCCGTGTCACATTATGTTTATGAAACTGACAAGTTTCAGAATCTGAACGGTTTACTCATTTCATAGAAGTGACATCTGTGCTAATGCAGTTTGAATAATGGATGAGGTATATTCTTGACATGTAACAGAGAAACTACTTTGGGGTATGAGATAACACATAATAAAAATATCAACTCTATAGAATAATCAAGTCGTTATCTGTGAAGACAGATTCCATTGGGTTATTTTGGCATTATAAATATAGAAGCTATGTGCATGAACCATTGAAATTCAGTGATGGCATCTGGTGTTCGCGAAGAGTGAGAATGCCCTGCCTACTAGTAGCACCCGTCATACACATAGCTTCTATTAAAAATATAATACTATGTAAGGTGTTATAATTGTTTTTCCACATGCTGTCGATAACAACCACTCACAAAATATAATTATAAAAAGCATCAGACAGGATCTTTAAATGCCAGATCCATACCGACACAAGTACCTACAATGGGAGTGTACTGTAGTGACCACTCCATACAAAGTCTATCTATGAACTTCATATAAAGTGCCGTTTGAAATCCTAACCTATCCGCTGAGTTGATGTTGTTGAGGTTGATGTTGTTGACCAACAACGTGACGGTTGTTGTATCTGCAGTGTGATGTATCGCAGAAAGACACCTACATCATTATTGTGGTGATCTAATGGAACAGATGTCCTGGCTCACGTCAGATCCAACAAAATGTCAGTAAAATATTTGCAAATGATGTCACAAATTAATTTTGAATAATACATAGAATCGTACCCTCGTGTCTTCTTATCAACTCTCGTTGGTGGAAGTTTAAAACTCTTCCGCATGCTTCAGAGTTTTTACACCTTTTTAACCTTAAGACTCGTTATCATATATTTTATATAAGGGGACACTCGCGTGAGATTCTCTATTTGAGGCATGGGTAGACATCACATTGATGGTGTTGTAAATAATCTAGGGAGTGGAAGGGAATTTGTGTCATCAAATCTGTTTCAATAAATATAAAGGGATTGGCGTATTTCCTCATACATGTGTTTTCTTTACAACCGAAACAATGTTGATCTATTTTTGTGATGGACCACCTTTATAATAAGTGGCACACACGTTGTCCTGATCCGACATGACAGCAGTCACGGTCTTGTTTTACAAACGCAACCTTGCTACTGACATTGGGGATCAGATTTAACTTCATCAGGCAGGTTTACAAATGCCAAAAATTGTTGAACACTGTACACTTTCCAAAGAAAAACTGTTTTGCATTTGTAATCCAAATCCATTAACCAAGTAACATGGTTTATGACGTAATAAAGTTATGGCATCTTTGTAAAACAGGACCCTGGTCAAAAAGACCGTGTAGAACAACATTTTACCATCCGGTCTCACAGCCTAGTGCTTGCTATTTTCATTTTTTTAGGAGAACTCGCAAACGTTGTTTGTGCTTTTTGGTGACATTCATACAATGTCTGTATCACCTGATCGACAGCAAGGTCGTTTACATTTTGAACACGTTCTACAATGGATCGTCTGGACAGTAATGTGCTAAATTGAAACAACTTATACATGTTCCTGTTCAAACACTGCCATTGTTTATGCTGAAACTCCCCTTTTTTGGTTCAACACAAATACAGCTGTATAAAACATAGACAGTGTCTACCATGTATTTTCTGTGTCCACAGTCCATCAATCAGTGTCCATTATTGTCACTTTTGTGTATTGCAAGGCAGGAATAATTATTTGAAGACAATTAGAATTAGTGCAACATAATTTATGATTTTTTATAGATATGAATATTTACCTTATGAAGGAGAAAGCCTGTTCCAAAACGTCGTGGTCATACATCCAAATTATTACGTCAATAAAAGTAGTAATAGTTTCAAACTCACATCAATGGACATATTTATGGAAATTTTAATCATCACGTTTGTATTTGTTACAATGGAAGCAAACTATTAAAACATGTGTTTTCATCTTACTACAAGTTTCCAGATATGATATATTCTTATCAAGCATTGAAATAATATACATGTTTAGTTTGCGTTATGTTACGAGTAAAAAAACCATTTCCCTCGTAATAAGTTTAACTTGTTCGGAAAGTGTTCATTAATGCATAATGTGTACGTCTGTGAAGCCACAACGGTCTGACGATAGAAGACTGTGTCATAGTAAAAGCCATCTCTTTTATCCAACACGTTTTTGTCAATAACACCCTTGTTTGGCATAAATAAGACAGTTTGTTTTGCCTTAAGACATTTGTGCAGTTGTCAATCATAATTTCCCCTCAGTGACCCCAGCTGGGAAACATATAATGACATTTTGATTTCAACTCTACCATATTTGTGGAGTCCACATGTAGGCACTTGCTAAACAATCATGGCCTACCGAATTACATAACCATCAAGTTTAAAGCATCGACGGGGACAAGACACAACTTATTAAGCCGGGATATACACCCAGAACCGGACGTCCACACTTGGTCACTGTGCCAAATGTGTTTTATTCCTCTATTACAACATCATCAATAATAAAGTTAAATTTAAGAAGGGTTATACCGATTCTATTATTTGTTTTTGATATTTATGTAAAAGTTGTTTTTTCCAAAATATATTTGGCACGACATATGGCCAGCAATGCATTGAAAAGCAAATGTCACCGAATTAGTTTTACTGCTACAGGGCCTTAAGTTTGGAATACAATACCGTGATTTGTATTAAATATGTATAATGACTGTTCGAGTGAGTTTAATACCAGGGCCCTGTTTTACAACAACGTCATAACTTTACGACGTTGCAAACGATGTCACTGGGTTAATAATTTTGGTTTACAAAATTGTTGTGTGTAAAATGTGCACTTTCCAAAGAAAAAACCTTTTTTCTTTGGGAAGTGCACAGTTTACAACGATTTTTCTGCATTTGTAGACCAAATCCATGAACCCAATAATTGAATATTGTTTAGTAGAGCCGATAAGACGTTAGTTTAGAGACTGAAGCTTGTGTTCGGATATGTATGGAAACCTTACCTTTTTGTCTCGAACTGTACACTATGCCTTGCATCACGGTGCATCATCTCCATTTAAATAACTCACATCCAATTATCTTCCTTTTTCGCGATCCATAACACTATTTACAATGCAAAAACATAACAGCCTGGTACAGTTAAAATGAGCAAATGTTGTGCTCAGCACTTTAAATGTTAACTAGCAGTCACGTTTTAGTCTCTCAGCTAAACGGACACTTTAACAGTTTGTCTGTCTCATTCAATGATATCCATAATGTTTACAAAAGTGTAAAAGTAATGATGCATTTTCGGTTATGTTTTATCAATAATTGTCCACAATAGTTTGTTTGTGAAGTAAATTGTGTTTTATAAACAGTATTTTTCTTTTAATTTGTGAATTTTCGCTTATCAACACTCATATTTGTTTCAACTAATATGATGCCAATGTTTTAGATATGATGCCAATATGCCAAT
>JAULCD010168679.1:0-10895 GCA_032361085.1 Calliostoma canaliculatum
GATACACAACTCAAGCCGCAGCCGAAGAATTGTTAAATCTTGTCGTCAGCCAGAGAAACATTGAGCACGATTTGCAAGAATACTAGCAACAATGATCTCATACGTTCAGTATAGTTTTAAGACTGGGGAACGAGGTTGGAATCCTAGAAATAAAAGGCCAGCAGGCACTACTGAACGCATGCATAACACAGATAAAAAGTACGGAAAGCCAGTTCACCAAGTTTTTAAAGTACAGAATTATGCAGGGCATGAAGTACAATAATGATTACTATCGTACAGAAGATAATTGCCGTGCAACTACGAAGGGACCAACTCTCTGGAGTCCTTTGATATTAACTGTAAAGACGACGCGCAAATAATGAGAGGCGAGACTTTCATAAGCAACCTTTCATTATTGACGCGACTGAGCAATTACTATGGAGAGCCACTGAAAACCGTGATGGCTCTTACTTCATGCAGGTGTGAGGAGGAAGGTGGCGCGAGTCCGCACACATCATACGCGTTCAGTATGACCGCTCACAACCAGTAAGAGATTGTATTCTAGAATTTTCTTCTAAGACGTGGTTGAGATCGGTATGAACAGACGTCAAAAATGTCTCCGGCGCTGTTCAGACCTGTCAAGATATATACGAAGCGCAAGGACTAGGCACAAGAATAAATCTTCATAGACAACGGGGCCTAAAATAATTTAAAAAGGGGTTAGATATCAAACATTCCGGTATCTAAGCCTGGAAAACTGATTTTTTGACGCGAAAAGCCCATCGTAACCCAAAAAGAACCTTACTGTGCTCTCACTGATCGAACGTAATTCCGCCCACATCAATAGCAAGAATTCCCTACACACGCGATGCAGTAGCGAGCGATAGAAGGAAAACCGTTTGATGGGGTAGTAAGTCAAATGCAACATCCGCAAGTGGTTCATAAACCTTACTATAGCGGTGTTGCAAGACGACTGACAAAACCCAAGCTAGTGGTGGAATTTACGCAATGATCTACCACTGAGAAAGCACGTAAGAACTTAAGCAACTGCAGTACCTATGGGCACCTATCACCTTACAACGAAGTAACGACGGATCCTAACTTAGCCAGATAATGTTGAGCCCTTCAAATCGCCCCCGGAATGTGTCGAGCTCTGATCTCCATGTCGAGCGAGTCGACAAGATCATAGAGCCTGAACGTCCGGTTCAACAGAATCGCCGAGCTCGACGTTCCCGGACTATCGATACAGCAGGCCACTGTCGAGTTGTCTGACTGTATCATCAGTCATAACTCTAAAGGGAGCGTCTCCAAAACTAGACCGCGTTAAACCTTTTGAGGTTGAATATTATTCCGAGTCCCGCACGCAAAGGGTTAACCGCATTGTGGTCGAAAATTTAATGGGACGAAAAATAACGGGGAATAATACCCTGGGGTGGTCACAAAGGAGCCCCGTCAGCCGATTCGATGGTAGAGTGCGACAAGGCGACTATTACGTTAGAGGCGGCACCTTTAGCAAAAAAAGTGGGGTAAGTATCCCTGACACCAAAGCCTTGAACAAACTAGACCTGTATTCATGGTCAGCAGACTTAATAGCAGATTGTTATACGGCGTACCTGGCTGAGATCGAGAACGCGTCGCGACACACGGACGCCCACCTCTTATCTATCTTGTTAACAGTGTCACCAAACATAAAGGAGGGGGGACCCTGGCGTTCTCATCAGGAGTCAAGAATGCCAGTCCGGCAGCTGTTTTATTTGTTTTATAAAAGACTGCTCCCTAGAGTTCGTAACCATCCTGGAGATGAAAGAGGTGTGTGCAGGCGTGGCACCTAACCATCGTCGCCCGTATTTCAACGCTGGCGCGAGAGTAACAAAGACCTCCTCAGACGCGTCGTCTGACAATACGATGGCCGCACAAGACCGGAGTCGAAAAAATTGCTGATCAGGCAACATGCAGGCAAAGACACGATAAGGGACCCACTGAAATAAGCGAATTCCCCCGCAGGCGCGAAAGTAAGGAACGAAACGACATTCTCTAACTCCCCCCCCAACTCCGGTTGGGTAGGGTCGAACACGGGAGAAAAGGTCACAGACAACACACCGCCCGGTGGTGGTAGAGTCAAGGTGCCGCTCGACAAGAGTTGAGGAGTCACTGGGATAGCTAACAATCGGTACGGTGTCACCCACACAGGACTAGGTCCTGATACAGAAACGTCCAACGCACACGTTGATGGCGCCTGTATAGAGGGGACGACACCCACCCACAGTACACCTAGACAGACGAAGTCGCAGTCGGAGTCGACGAAGTCACAGATGGAGAAGTAGAAGCAGACACTGGATAAGTGCGCGAAATTATCTTCGCGAATTCCTCACTCACTAGGAGACGAAGCGTCACTCTCGAAGCTGTACCCTCCCAACTTCGGTTGGTAGGGTTAAACACGGTAAAAAAAGTTAGACACACAGGACTGGGTTCTGATACAGTGCCCAACATTGATGGCGCCTGTATAGGGGACGACACACACTCACCAACAGGTTGTCACTGCCAAAGGAGATGACAGCGACGGTGTCGCCCCCCCAGGACTGGGTCCCGATACAGTGCCCAACGCTCACGTTGATGGCGCCTGTATGGGGGACGACACACACCCACCCAGCACAGTCACAGATGAAGTCACCGACGATGAAGACGCTGAAGCAGTCAAGAAAGGAGAAGAAGTCGTCAGAAAAACACATGTTGTAGTCATTGTAGAAGTTATAGCAGATGACACAAACGGAGCCTGCAACGACGACAACACCGCCGTTGCTAAACGCTGCATATACGTCGGGTCCAAGAAAGGAGGAAACATCGAGACGGGTCTTGCAGAGGACACCGGAGGAATGGCAGGCCCACTCCCTCCGACGGACGAAACACTCTTACTCACTGAAGACACGCTAGCAGGCTGCACTCTACGACGTATAATATCCAAAGCATAAGAAGGGGGACTCTGAGAACGTGACACCAAACGTACAGATAGAGCTGAACGATGTGAGCCCACCGACTCACAACGTTGTTCACTCCCCATTTTCGCCAGCCGCAACTGACAGAGATGGTTTGTGACCCCTACGTTTGAAAGATCATCATCACCGTGCGTTAGGACGATATCTTGGTCACGTGACTCCGACTCACAACATTCAAAATGGCGGACGTCTTCTCAGTCGGCTGACTGTTTGAAACTGTACTTGTAGACAAAGCGACCAATGAAAAACGAGATCTAAAAGCAGCTTTCTTTAACTTCTTTTCCAATAGTTTGCGTTCCATCTTCCCAATCTGTTTGATGAAAGTAGCGAACTTGTATCTAGTGAGACCAGCACATACTTTGCAACGAAGACTGGCCACGCATTTAGGGAACCCCTCACTCAAACTACACGATGGACAACACCGGTGAGGGTCTACCTTAGACCACTTGTGCTTACACCCGGGGCACACCCCCCGGGATCGAAACCTCCATGATGAAAACTGCCACGTAGCACTCGCGACAGACAAAAACACCACCAGGTAAGTAAAAATTCACAATCACAATCGGAATATGTAATTACATCAATTACAACAGCAAAACCACAATAGGGATAAAATCCCACTCCGGAGAAAGTTACAAAAACTTTGAAGTTCAGGAGCTACTCAACAAAGCTCTCTCTCAAACGAGCGTTGAGGAAATAGTGACGATCAGGTTGACAGGTGGCGCGCACGCACATGCGCGAGGAGCGTGAGGTTGACATGTCAAAAACAGCTAAACCCTTTCCAGCTAAGCTTAACGTGTATGACAGATGTCACAGAGGGAGTTACACATATGTATGTATGTTTACAGATAAAACATAAAAATATGAAATCATTCTTAACTGCCAAAGGCACTATTTCAGCACTTGTTTGATACATCTTTAAAGTTTAATTGAAATATAAAGTGTTTTCTGAGTTCTGCTTCGGAAACAAAATGTTCTCTTTTTTTAGACTGTTTCCATGGAAACCATGAAAAATAAAAGTCACAAAATTCACCAAATAGCAAAAGGCACCACTTCAGTACCTGATTGATCTACCTGCAAAGTTTGGTTGAAAAATATTGAACAGTTTTCGAGTTCTGCTCCGGAAACTAAATGATTACGAACGGACAGACGGAAGGACGGACGGACGGATAGACGGACAGACCGACAGACAGACAAACCGTTAGCTATATCCCCCCGCATTATATGCCGGGGGGATAACAAACTGTCTCAGCGCATCTGTCTGGAACAGCAATAATTATTGTTGAATAAAAACATAAAAGCATAAAAACATGACTCAGGTGGATAATTACCTTATATCTGAGGAAAGTATGCTAAAAATATTTCTTGTCTTTGCTAAGACAGATAGATTTGAAGGTTGCGCTAAAGGTATGCCCTGTGCTGCACTATCAAGAAGTGCGCTAGGGACTACGCCCTGCGTTTGTCCCGAAGGCGCGTACATTCTGCACCTGAGTAAGATACTTGAGAACATAACTTTGTACCTGTGAATGTAGGAGCGTAGGCCGATCCAAGTTTTTATGTCATGTACCAAATGTAAGCCTTAATTGTCGACCATTAGTCAGACAATTAGCAACCCACTGATCTACAGTTGCAGTCCCTAGAAGCGTAAGGTTATGCTAAGCTTAGCGTAGATAAAACTTACGCAGACTGCTGTGAAAGGTGCGCCAAGGGTCTATACCTGAAATGGGGACGTCGTAGAACATCCTTGCTCCTGTGTGATGATAACAATCCTTGTGTAGGGTAACACCCCGTAATAACTTACATATTACCAGACTAGTTTAGACAGGTCTGTCCTGCTAATCCTATCATGAATGCAAGTTGGTGAACTTGTTCAGACAACATCGCAACATGGATAGGCGTCAACCTGGGAATGCAGCACCGATCTCTATTCTACCACCACATGTGGGCGATATAAAGGGGTGTCAAGCTTACTCAATGATAAGAGAGGGGTCCGGTCCGCCAGGCGTGTTGACATGTCTATAACCGAACTGTGCCCCCAACATCTGTGGAAAAACTCTTCGTTGTCGCTGGAAAATTGTAAACAATTATTAAAGGGCATAAACTTAACAGAACATACTGACATTTAATTGAAGTTATAACAACAACCAAAATGCAAGTGGTCAGACAACAAAATTTTAAAACACATTCCGATCACTGCACAAATCCGACCACTGCACAGCCTTAAAAATCTATACACTAAAGACTGACTGAACACTTGTTAAAGTGTTTGAAAAACAACCTTGTGTACTTACAATCCCTTTAGAGTAAAAGTACTCAAGCCTGACGTGGCTGCTGAGCCAATCATGCATGCAAGTTGCTGAACATGTTCTGACAACATTGCTACATAGGCGTCAACCTGGAAATGCAGCACTGATTTCTATACTTCCACCACATGTGGGTGAAATAGAGAGGCGTCTGGCAAACCCGTTTGATAGAGAGAGGTTCGGTTAGTCAGACATGTCAGACACATTTACGGACGGACTGCACACCAACATCTGTGGGAATACTCCCTGTTGTCGATGGACACCAGCTTGTACATCAGAACCTAAAGAAAAACAAAGGGGTACTTCCAAGTGCTAATAGTTTTTGTGAAAGTCGTTTTCTAATTTTTAAATTATCATCGAGCAGTGAATAAACTGAGCATTTCAAGTTGAAGTCAAACTATAACCAATGCATTTCGAGCATACTGCGTGTGGATGGAAATTGACAAATTCAAGTACATTTCGAACACTAGCGGTTTTTAACAGACACCTTGACAAAATTATACACTAATCATCGATAGTGAATGTACTTACCTTAGGTAAGTGAAACATCTCAAAAGGTATCCAAGTCCAGAGCAATCTCACCCCCATCCTCTCAGACGAAATCGGAAGGAGGAAGAAGTATTGGGACAAGATGGTGGTCCCAGGTGGCGGGTAAGGGACGTTAGTCAATACAGCAAAAGGGGGAGTAACTATCGTTTACTTTTGTGTCCACAGTAAAGTTTTCACTTTCTCCTCCTTTTGTTACCACATCAAAAGATATCTTTAAATGGTTTTAGGTTTCAATATCAACAATTATACTGGAAATTTTATATAAAAATTAGTTTTATTCAAAATTAAACAGTACAGCATCAGTGACATGAAGTATTGGCATCAAGAAAGATTATCCACACAGTCATATGCATATATCAGAGTGTAAACATATTGCACATACTTTACACAAAACTACTAATACAAAATTAATATCAACACATTATAAACAAAAACATATGTTTCTTGATACAAAATGTTTGACAAACAGAATTAAAAACCAAACATATTTGAAATGAAGCATTAATTATAATTCATAAATTATTTGCATCAAGACTTAATGAAATTGATGAATTAAGAAAACAATTAGGCTAAATAAAAAATATGTTGTTATTCTGATTACTCAACCTTGCCTACATTTAGCATAGGGGCCGACCCTAATTTTTTTATTATCATAATGACAAAAATTAACATTGTATCAGCTACTGCAACTGAAATCCTACTTTATATTATCAACCCTGAAAGTGCTGAGCACAACATTTGCTCATTTTAGTTTTCAACTTCCAACTGACACAGGCTGTTGAAAACCTATCCTGTGGTAATTTGTTTAAAAGAGCTTCTACAGGAGCTCTTTTAAAGAAATCATCACAGGAAAGGTTTTCAACAGCACAAAGTGACAACAGTTTTAAGACTGGCTGAAATCCACTCAGCACTTTTAGGATTAAAATTTGATACGAGGAAAAAATAAATCAATGCCCGACCGATCTACCCCAAATTTGAAAGACATGTAATCGGGACCACAACATTTATTTTGTTTGACTTCACGATGATCAGAACATTGGCAAATAAATTTAATGGGTGCATCCCATTTCTACTTTTTTATTACTTTGATTTTCTATTTTGGATAAAGATGTGTAAAATGAAATCATGAAAGCGCTTTTAAACAAATTACCACAAGATATTTTACTAACCTGTAGAAGAAGGACCAAAGTCACTAAATTTGACAAATGACACCACTACTGCTCTTGTATAACAAACGATTATGCATTATGTCCATAGGGATCACACATCTCTCTCACACTGCTCTTGTATAACAAACAATTATGCATTATGTCTATCGGGATCACACATCTCTCTCACACTGCCATGTTACATGACAGTTTTGGTTCCTTCCTTGTAATGGCACTGTCAATAACATGATAAAATTGCTGTGATATCAATTTGAGTACAAAAAGAGCAAGTTATGAGTGTTGATGGAAGATTCCTTGCAACCCTGACTGTTCAGGCCCCTGTCCTCAAAGCGATATTAGGCTAAGGTGATCGTAAGTGATTTTAGAAACAAGGCCCTGTGGAGTTGTTTCTTATCTTAGGCTTATGACTGTCATAGCACAGAGATCACTTTGGAACTAGTGTCAAATGGTACCAGTTCCAAAGCGATCTCTGCGCTACGACAGTCGTAAGCCAATGTTATATTTTAGCATTTACGATCAACTTAGACTAAAATCACTTTGAGGAACTGGGCCCAGGAGATGTTGTAAGGCAGATTCTGCTGTAAATTTCATCAACATAAGATTAGTCCGCTCTCGCTATGCTGATAGTATCATTTCAATAAACAAGATACAGTGTTTACAGAGAGAGAACCAAGCAGATGAATGATACAGGGAGTCATAGGTTATTAGATTTGACCTATTGATGTCTCTGTTTGATGAAACAGCAAGAAGTTTCTACGAAATCGACATCGCCAAAAGCAAATCAACCTTATCTAAGGTCCCTCTCTATAAAAGCTGACTGTGCCACTGTGAGCTCTAGGAGTGAATCTCTGCTGGCATCTATGTTGACCACACGTAAAAGTAGACTTTCTGCCAGGTCGGGAGATACGCCAACAGAGGTTCTGGAACAATGTCAACATTACATACATTGTAAACATACGCTGATGTTAGCTGATTGTTTAATTTTAATTTTTTGCATATTTTCTGTATTTGTGTTACCTATATGTGCCAGAAACAGATCTATATTTGGCATTACATGATCTGAATCAGTTATGATTTTGTCATTTTCTATGGTCGAGTCCCATGTATAATTTGAATCCACATCTTCAGTCATGCCCCAAATGCCAGTGCTAAGCATCTCAATGTCTTAACCATTCAACCACCAAGACTAAAACTGAAGTTTAACAACTAACATTTTAGATAAGAGTCATCAGAAGATGACATACTATATACAGTGAAATTTTTGCGACCGTTATATTATTGCGAGTTTTGCGAATGAGACTCATTCGCAAAAATATAAAGCGCAAAAATTAAAAGCGCAAAATAAGCATAAATAAGTGGTGGTTAACAAACTTTATTCATTGTAACACGTCATCGAATGTTAGCAAACAAGTTACTCAATAAGTAAAACACAAATACACAGTAATCCTAATGGCAGTGTACACAAACCAATTAGTGTCCCTTACAGATTAACCAGCTTCCTTATCTTCAGGGAGAAGTTGTCTATTGTTTGTAGTTAAGGGATCATCTCAACGCGGCAACTCGCAAAAATATCTCGACGCAGTAATGTCTATGGTGTGATTTTCGCAATAATTTAATGGCACAAAAATTTCACTGTTTACAGTATATAACTTGGACAAGTAGAGTTTAGCTGCGGACAAGTAGATTTTGCTGGTTTACTTGTCTGTGGACAAGTTTTAAACAATGATATTTCCACACCTCTGAGTACAAAGAGTGAAGATGTCCAAGAAAGACGTTAACACCCTGCAAGTAGCTGATGATTGTAACACACCGCTATAAGGCCAAATAAAAAAGGTGTTGTGGTTCTGATTACCCGACCTTGCCTACAATACAGGTGGCGACCCTAACTTTTTTATTATTATAATGGAAAAAAACACCCTAACATTATACCATCAACTGCATCTGAAAACCTGAGAACAACATTTACTAATTTTTTTCAAATTCCAACTAATAACAGGCTGTTAAAAACCTATACTGTGGTAATTTGTTTAAAAGAGCTCCTACAGGAGCTCTTTTAAACAAATTAGCACAGGATAGGTTTTCAACATCACAAGATGTTCACAGTTTTAAGACTGGCTGAAATCCACTCAGCACTTAAAGTGTTAAAATTTGATACCAGAAAAACAATATTTCAATAAAAAAAAATAAAAATCCGACCGACCTACCTACCTTAAATTTTAGAGACATGTAATCGGAACCACAACACTTTTTTTGTTTGGCCTAACCTCAGGTCTGATGAAAGAGGCCGTGGAACTATTCCTGGAATCAATCCGACTGTTCAGCTCTCTACACGTTAAGGATGATAAAGGCATAGCCTCAGCTCTCTACACGTAAAGGATGATAAAGGCATAGCCTCAGCTCTCTACACGTAAAGGATGATAAAGGCATAGCCTCAGGTCTCTACACGTAAAGGATGATCAAGGCATAGCCTCAGCTCTCGGTCTGCTCACAAAATGTCTCGGCAAACTGTCCTTGGAAGAGTACAGTCATGTTCAGCGTAAATTCCCCGACTACTTTAAGACTGACCACCCTTGCTACGAGTCCTACGTACAAGGAATAGAAGCCTATCGGTACATTCAAAGTCTGCAGGAGAGCCTGTACAGCTCAAGGCACTTGGTAAGTTTACAAATGTAGATATGTATAAGGATAACAACATTCTTTGCTTAGTAGCGACATTTCAGTGTAGATTCTTACAGCCTATCACTTGACAACGCTGTAAGAATCTACGCCAAAACATCACTCCTCAACAACCAAGAAGTTGTCAACCATATACATATCTGCACTTTCTTGATAACCATGTAAGAATTTACACTGAAATGACGCTACACAGCAACCAAAAATGTTTCATCTATACATGTCTACATTTGTCATCATCCCAACTTCTGGGTTACTAAGTTGTGAATTAACCCGCAACTAACAACAACAAAGAGGATTTGATTTGGGACTGTCACCCAGCCTGGCAATGTAGCTGCCGTATCCTGTGTGCCTGTGTGCCTGTGTGCCTGTGTGCCTGTGTGCCATATGGAAGGCATGTAGGTGTAGGTTGCGTAAGCTTTAGGAGCGTCAGACAGGCCGGGTGAAGTGAGTCAGGTGTGAGATGGCGTGAAGGTGAAATTCAATGAGAAGATTGGGCTATGTGAATTTCACACCTGTGTTACTTATGGATGATGTGCCCATTTTTATTTATATTATTGAGGTAAAATATGATGATTGGTTAGTAGCATGATGTGACATACGGACATAACGAAACGGACAATATTAAGAAGGTTACCTTATTGATGGGTGGGAGGGTGAAGAATTCAGTTTTGAGAGCTGAGAGAATATGGTGACTGATGCATAGAACGGTGACTGTGGAATGAGAGAAAGTTGGGTTCGAGTTCGTTGGCATTGCTGATTAATGACACCTGATGGTGGTTGCTAGCTCAGCGAACAATGGGTTAGGGATAGTTCAGGGGAAAAGTTTATCTGAAGGTATGTGACCTGGGGTTAGAGTGAAGGCATTGTGTTTGCTGCTTTATTAACCCACATTAACAAGTTGCTAATGCATAAGAAATACAAGAATGAGTGTGGTATGTTGGTGCAAGAAATAAATGTCTTAGAATATAATTGTAATTCCCTGTTTTGCGTGACCAAGGGCAGATCTAGGATTTTAAAGAATAGGGCGGGGGTTCTATTTTAAAAAATTGCTGACCCCCATTCCCTCCCCATTTCTCTTCCATTCAAAACTGCAGACAGTCCACCCCCTCCCCATTTTCCTCTGAACATAATTACTAACATCCCACCCCCTCCCCATTCTCCTCTGAACAAAATTACTGACACCTCACCCCCTCCCCGTTCTCCTCTGAACAAAATTACTGACACCC
>JAULCD010168901.1:0-10893 GCA_032361085.1 Calliostoma canaliculatum
AGATCAATAGTTATTAACTACAACACATTTCAAAGGCACTTTTGGTGCGCCTCCATTGCAGTCTGTGGGTGGTCCATATAGCGCAGGGGAGTGAAACATGTTGTGTAATGGACCAAGCTATGATTAGTTGTAAGACTGTGGAATGTTTATAGAGCCATGTCGACATTCTATGAAGGACTTGGTAGTGTGGGTAAGGTTTCATACATAATAATTTACTGTGAGTAAACAAAGATTGTAAAATATATTTTCAAGGACCTGATGGTTTGTGTTGTTCTCCCATTGGAATGGGAGTATCACTTACTTTCCAAACTGCTTTATTTGATTTTTTATTTAAAAAGTAATTTAAGAAAACTTTTTAAAAAATCTAGTCTGCAGCCATTTTCATTCCGTCCCAAGTTGCACTGGTATTGAAATTTGTATTTAAAAGTCAGGTGTCGTTGACATTATTTTAGCAATCAAAATAAGTTACATTGAAAACATTCAACATTATTGGTACATATAAATAATGCTGCAACATGATCATGTAAATAATTAAAAGGGAAAATTAATAGGAGTTTTCTATTTAAAAAATAGTGTTGATAAATGTCTACCCTTAAAATTTCTGAGCTATTTTGTACACACATTTCAATGACTAGATTACTATTATTTATGATTGAATGTAGAAAATTTCTGTTGCCTTGTTCATTTATTGAACGGTGATTTGAGCTGCCCTTTTCAGCATTGTTGTTCTCAGACACCCGTATTGCCTTGTACATGTTTTACTGCAATGATCAGTGAAATATCATACAAATATGTTTGAATTTATTACTATATTAATAAAAGACAAAACTGCAGCTCATTTTTATTTTCAAAACAATAAATAAAATAAGCCCAAAATAAATATTACATCCGCAACCTAAGAAATTATCTTAGTTTTTAAAAGCAATATTAGTGTTTCTAAAATGTTTAATGAAGTATTAGCATTGTATAGTGTAAAAATAGCATGATAAGAAAAAGCCCAACATTGTTAAATAGGGTCCACAAAACTAGTGCAATATGTAAAGCTTATATTTTGTTTGTGAAAATTGACCGGTATTACCCTTGGTTCCATGACAAATGCCCACAATACAAATGTTCACAATACAAATGCTCACAAGACATATGCTCACAATACAAATGCTCACAAGACATATGCTGACAAGACAAATGATCATAAGAAAAATTCTCACAAGACATGTGCTCACACATTTTTAGGTTTCCAGGAAAAAAGTGTACACAGTCCAATTATTAAAGGAAGTGAGTTCCGACATAATTTGTTTTAAATGTATGTACGCAATACACTACCATTTAGCATGCAGAAGACAGTAGTAAGAAATATCTGCTTGAGCTTAACACAACTGAAAGGTTGTAGAAACAGGACATGGTGTATGTAAGTGTCTGGTTCATCTGAAAGTAGGGTGATATGACACATTCATCAAAATCTTTTTTACCATGGTCAGAGATAATGTAGAACATAACATACAGGACCTGAAGCACTTCTCTCTTGAACAGTGGTATCGAAATATACTTTGTCAACTGAAACTTGTCAGCATAATGCCTAATGAAATGTGCCAACTTAGTGGAGAATGAGCCATATAAATTGCCTCCCGAGGGCAAATTTACTTCCAGGGTCAAAGGGTTGTATATAAAAAGGGCTTAAGGTATCTAAACCTTAACCTTTGTGCTCTTGTTAAGAGAGCACAAAAACTGAAAGTTCAGATGTCTTAGTCTTATGAGAACTTTGTGGAACAAGACCCAGGATACCTCTGCAGCCACTTTCCATGTTCAGAAACAGATTTCTATGAGAATAGCACATATGACTTCCATTTTGACATTGAATGTTATGATGTCTGTGTTATGTTCCACATACATTTCTACACTGTCCAAGTCAGGCTCAATATATGACTCAGATTTTATGGCCAAACAAAATGTGACTTCCTGATTGTATTTTGTTTTATTCTGTACCTGATAGTGTGACATGACTTTGACTTATCACATATATTTACAGCCCGAATGCACAAATGTTGGTTTCTGGTTCATACCCCTGAGTATGCGCAATAAACCAGAAGATAACCAATGGTGGGAGAACCTTTCTAAGGTATGTTGGTATTACACTTCAATCCAATTATACTAATATCAAGCTTAAATAAAAGATGAAAGGATAATGCAACCTTTGTATACTAGTTGAATTTTTGGTAATTATTATTTAGGTGGCGCCAGCAATCAAGCAGAGAATGACAGAACAAGGAACACTTCTGATTGGGTACCAACCTGATGGTGACAAGGTGAACTTTTTCCGCATGGTAGTATCTAACACCAGTGCCACATTGCATGACATGGATTTTGTGGTAGCTGAGATTACAAGACTGGGACAAGATCTTTGAAGGTGCAATGCTGCAGTGACATGAAGACCAGTGAGAGGACTGTGTGGAGGAGACAACTGCAGCTGCGGGTCTTCACAGCACTATTGGTGCACTGACACATTACAGCTAAGCAGTTAAAGGTTAACAAGCTCTGGGTGTCCATCACTGTTGTATATACTATGTTAGGCAGTTTCATTTATATTAATTAAGCTTCTTGAATTAAATTTACATTTGGATTAGTGTAGCATGGAGACTATATAGTGAGTGAAATCTGGCAACCATTTTCGTCACAAGTTGCAAAACTCGAAGTAACAATGTGGTTTTCATAATTCACCAGAAGAAATATATCTTGTTTTTAGACAAACAGCATGGGCGTCCCCAGTGACATGAAGTAGAGACATGTAGTAATGTGGGGGAATATTGGGTTTGGGGGAATACATTTTTGCAGTAGAACAAAGTTGTTTTTAATTTACTTTCTTTTTTTTAGCTCAATTGTTCACATTTTTGGTGAGTGCAAGTTTCACACTGAAAGTGTATAGCATTGTCACACTGAAAGTGTTTAGCATTGTCACACTGAAAGTGTATTGCATTGTGACACTGAAAGTGTATAGCATTGTGACACTGAAAGTGTATAGTATTGTCATACTGAAAGTGTATTGCATTGTCACACTGAAAGTGTATAGTATTTTCACACTTAAAGTGTATAGCATTGTCCCACTGAAAGTGTATAGCATTGTCACACTGAAAGTGTATTGCATTGTCACACTGAAAGTGTATAGCATTGTCACACTGAAAGTGTATAGCATTGTCACACTGATAGTGTATAGCATTGTCACACTGAAAGTGTATTGCATTGTCACCCTGAAAGTGTATTGCATTGTCACACTGAAAGTGAATAGTATTTTCACACTTAAAGTGTATAGCATTGTCACACTGATAGTGTATAGCATTGTCACACTGAAAGTGTATAGCATTGTCACACTGAAAGTGTATAGCATTGTCACACTGAAAGTGTATAGTATTGTCATACTGAAAGTGTATTGCATTGTCACACTGAAAGTGAATAGTATTTTCACACTTAAAGTGTATAGCATTGTCACACTGAAAGTGTATAGCATAGTCACACTGAAAGTGTATAGCATTGTCACACTGAAAGTATATAGCATTGTCCCACTGAAAGTGTATAGCGTTGTCACACTGAAAGTGTATAGCATTGTCACACTGAAAGCGTATAGCATTGTCACACTGAAAGTGCATTGCATTGTCACACTGAAAGTGTATAGCATTATTACACTGCAAGTGTATAGCATTGTCACACTGAAAGTGTATAGTATCATCACACTGAAAGTGTATAGCATTGTCACACTGAAAGTGTATTGCATTGTCACACTTAAAGTGGTTAGCATTGTCACACTGAAAGTGGTTAGCATTGTCACACTGAAAGTGTATAGCGTTGTCACACTGAAAGTGTATAGCAATAAAAGTGTGTGAAGTATTGTCAAACTATTATCTGGACAATTTAACAAATAACTGAACCAAAGAATTTTGGACTGCTTGTACAATTCTGTAAATTTGTTTCAAGCAAAATTTGTCCGGAATGTTAGACTTCCGGATATCTGAGGTCCAGACGAACGAAACGTGACTGTATAACAGAAAAAATGCACTGTTGATGCTAAAATGTAACCATTAATGTCCAAGGAAGAAATCTGATAAACGGTAGGGATCATAATTGGTTCCAAGCACCTGCGGTATTTAGCTGTAACACAAACAGTTAAAATCTTAAATCCCAATCATAACAATCTGATGTCACACAAGTTTAGTCACATGTTGGCCACCATGTGTGTTGACAACTGCCATACAACACCTTCTCATGGACAGTGTGATGTCTGTGAACACATGATTAGGAAAATGATGCCATTGTTCCTGCAAAATGGTACCAAAATCTTGCTGATTCTATGGTTGGTTCTGGAAAATGTGCATATTTCTGCTAAGGGCATCCCAGACATGTTTAATGTAATTGAGGTTGGAAGACCTTGACAGCCAGTTCATGACGTTGACGCCTGCAATCTAAAGGAAAATCCTTGTAAAAATAGCTGTGGGCCATGTGCTACCAGAAATTCAAAAGTTCTGGTGCCACTACCGGTCACGGTACCCAGCAGCGCTGATGATGCCATGGATAAGAAGGCTGGAACATGCATTTTTACAGAAAGCACCAAAATCTGTCAACTTCCTGTACACAACATTATACTAGGCATAAAGTTTATGACGGAACCTCTACACGACCGTTCTACCATCAGCAAATCGAAGTGTAAATCAGGATTCATCACTAGCAACGACTTGTTTCTAATTCATCTAACTCAATCTTAAGTGTTGCTGTGTTCCTACCTGATGTTGACATCTGTAATTGAGTCAGAATTGGCCCGCAATATGGCTATTGTGCTTGAAGTTAAGCAGTTCTCAGATGGTTTTGAACATTTTCCACATTCAGTCTACCCCGAAACAGTTTATTTCTGATCAAGAACAACGTCAAAAATCGGTTGCGGAGGTGATGTAAGAAAATCCAGCGATTCTCTGCGTGAGACGTCACACGTGGTTTACCTGACCGAGGGCAATCACCTGTTTGATGTAGATGCAACTGTATATACAAAAACAATCCATCTACCAAAACCCATTGTCCTTGCAATTTTAGCTACGGACGTTCCCGATTGCAACATACCAATGGCACATTCATGATGTACATTTGGAAGGCATGGCATGACAAATGGTAGTAAAGATTTTTGTTTTAATGTGTTTTTCTTTTTGTGTTAATGACTGCTAAGACGTCTGGTTGAAAACATGTGCAGTACTATGGTCACGTGACCAGTTGCACATTAAAAAATACTTTTGCCACTGCTGTGTTGTACACATGATTTGGATTGATTCACTTGGACAAAAGTGGGCGATATCTCAACTCAAGTCTACCTGTGGCCATTACTGTTTAATTGCAAGTTAATTGCCCACAATGAGAATTGGTTAAAATATTCAAATATTAAAAATGTGAAGTTTTTAACTTGACACAGTATATCCATGCATATTTGTCACTGTTCTGTATACAATATATTCCCCAAATTAAAACCTATGTTCACTTAGCTGCAGAAACTGTAACTATAGGCTTGTCCAGTCAGTAGAGACAATAGCCTAGGGCCTAATTTTTGCAGCTAATGTTCACTATGTATTTCATATTTTTCATCTCTTCAAGTACACTGTGTATAGGCACACTAAGTTAAGCTATTAAAATACCTTAGCTTACTGTTGATGTATGTATTGTGGTAATGTTGTTTTTATATGAAAACATTAAGACCTCGTTAATCCGAACAGTGTAGTTTTTCATTAAATATGCGGATGGTGAAACGTTCGGATTGCTGAAATGAATCCAGTACACTACACTGCACTTCCCTTTAATTGACTGATAGAGACAAAGAATGTGTACCGTATATATTCGCGGTTAGGTTGAATTTTTTTAAGGGGGTGGGTCGTTTGTTTATTAATAGCAGTCAACAGCCAGTCAAACTTTGAACAACAATACCAAACAACTTGTTAGCATTATTAATAAATAAAAAATTATGACAATAAATATTATGTATTGTTTGTTAATTTTATTGTTATTTCTTTTTTATATTAACTATGTATACAAAATAATTCCCAAACTGACAAACTTACAAAACTACGAACTTACTTGTAAAAATGTCCGCCATTAACTGTTAGCTACATCAGTCAGTGGCTCATTTTCTGTACCTAGGACCAACTTGGGTATAAAATAATCGCAAAATGAAGTTGCTTTTTCTTAGATTATTACTGTTTTTTCTTGTTTCATGAGTCTGAACAGAATTCGAGTGCAATTTTTATTCAGCCGCTGCGAAGTTGTTTTTTATTTGATCTGTGTGTTTCAATCATACGTTAATATATTTTTCAAGGCAAGTGTGTGTCCATTTGGACATAGAAAACTTAAAATAATACTGATATTGTTGATCAAAACTGTTCTTTCCACTTGCTCAAAGGATTTTCTCAAAATAACTCGGTATTTTCGCAGTATTCAAAAATATTTCATGAAATAGTCAAATAAAGAAATTAACAGACAACTGCTCAGAAAATGTAAAATTTCTCCCCTTTATTTCCGTTGTGTACAGCTACATTAAAATATAAGTAAATTTAAGCAAATCTGGTGCTATCATACTTCCTATAGATCAAGGGTAGTGTTAAAACAAGGAATGAAAACTAACCGTGCAAGAATTTATTTTTGTAATAGATAAAATGTCTCGTAAATGATGTCCCGTACATGATGACATGCTCTTAATTATATGATGCAAACACAATACGAGTTCTAAGCCTTACCTTCTGTGTTGGAGTATCCCAGACTATTTTTATAATGGTATGGGGTATATCTATCCTGGCACAGATAGGTCAGTAGCCTTTGTTAAATTCAGATTCCAGTATGCATGAGTAAGGCCTGGACTCGTAAATAATAACACATATATTACGGAAAGAAACATTGTGTTCAAACTGGGTGTGCACACTCAAAGGCAACCCAAACACAATCTTGTGTGTTTTACAAACATATGGTATTTATTATCATTATTGTTTAATGTGTATATGAAACCAATTATCTCTTATTTAATACTTATGCTTAATGTCACAATATTGTTTAATGTTAGAGACACTTCACGGATTGTGGATGTAAACTAATGTTTAACAATTACAGCCACACCCTACCTATGAAATATGATGACAAGTTTCTCAGTATTTTGTCAAAATACTGACAATCTGTTTGTCACGGGGCGTGGTATGGCTCAATTATACCCCCATAAACAAGATAAATGAGTATCAGCTATAACATTGATAATAATAATAGATTCTGTTACAATGACAACCTTCTAAACTCCATCGGAATGTTGCTAAGTCGCTAAGACATTCAATAATTTAGCAAAGACTTGGCTGAACAAAACTTATTTATCATCAAGGATCTGCGCTCGTTAACACCTTGAGTAGCAACTAGGCGTGATAAACACTCAGTGAAACAATTAAGAACAACACCAATTAGTAAGGCGATGTACGGAACTGTGAATACAGACATATTAAAATACCAATCAAGCAGGGTAAGTAATTAGCGACCAGTGGCCGTTAATTGGGTGATAGGATCTATCAAACTCTCTTTAAGAGTACTGGACAATATACATTAATCTACGGCTATCAGGCTTTAGACAGCTATTAGTAAATTAATAGAAAATCACCCATATTTACTGTCAAGTGACACAACTTGGAAATGCACCTGTCTTATAGGGACTCAAAATAAAACTTCACGTATATATAGTGGCTTACAGCATTAATACATGATCAAAAAGATCTTAGCTTTAAAATACAATAAGGACGTTAATACTTGGGAAGTAATGTAATCAGGGGTTAAATCAAAAGTAAGATTAACTTAGGTACACCAAAAATCGCCGATAGTAAAAACAAGGTGTCTTACTAATTGTAGAATCCAGTAGTAAATCCGTCCCAAAGTAATATCCGATAGTGAAAATCCAAAGAATGACACTGTAATCCTCCATCTACTACGTGTAGCATGGATTAGCTTCCCCAGAGTGATTACTTACAATAAACTATGGGCTTATATAGGAAGGGTGCAAAATAGCAGCGTTTTCTCAGAATTTTGAGAAAAATCAAATGGCAAGTACCCACCTCAACAAAGCCTCTTAAGTTTGAGTCAAACAAGCCCAACCTTTAGCCTTTAAAATTAAAATGGAAAGCTAACTTTAAGAGTTACAATTATGTTTTAACTCTTATCAAAATGCAGACACAATCTGCTACCTACATTAACCATCAAAAGTTGACTAATACAAAATGAGAATCATACAATCGATATTGAAGTAATTAAGAGATTGGCTTACACCACTCTCCCAAGCACTCAACATCGAATAATTCACAAAATACAGCATACAGGTTATATGTAAAAACATGATCATTTAGGTAGTGAAATATAAAATCAAATTCTGCGCTTAGTGCAGAAATACATGCATGCATAAATAAATAATGACATATAATTCTAAAACGGGACACTTGTCTCCAACTCAGAATATAGAGAGTTAACAGCCCTCACACTTTAATGGTTAACTAGAGTCCAGAACATCAAAGGGGTAACCAGCAGAATTTACGACCCTTGTCTAACACCTGGTCACCAGATGCCGAGCACATGGCTATTTTCCGGTCCAGTGAGCACCAGGCGACCATGTGCTGGTAACACAGGTGCCTGTCTCCACTAGGCGTAACCTCTCTTAAAATGACCTTGGGGGGAAACAAAATGGCCGCGACAAATCACTGTGACACTGTTTGATATTCAATGTAGAAATAGCGTGGAGACATGTTGGTTTTGCACAATTTCTTCTTTTTTAAACGTCAAAATCACAGTATTATTGCAGACAAACCCTACAATCCATATATCAGGTTTTTCTCATACAATCCTCTGTTCATATACGGCATTAATATTCAGTTAATACGTTATATTTAAAGATACACTCTTTCAATAACTGAAGACATTAATTGGGCCACTTCACTGAGAATGAGTTCACTACGTTAATGTTTATGTATATGTAACAGGCGACTTTTGTGCCTATTTGATGAAGAAACGAAGACGATCAGTGGTCGAAAGATTGTACTTAAATTATAGATGATTGTAATGGTGGTACAGCAGATCAAAATACACAGTTTGTTGCGGCAGTAGATATGGCATTGGATGGGTACAATTACAGTACAGGTGATGATGACGCAGAGAAGCTGGGGTGTCATGGCCGTGTGTAACACTCATGACGGGCGGTGCATCTGGACGCAGGGCTGCTCCGGTGTTGGTCTGTATCAAGGCTCAGCGTGTGCGACACCCATGACACTGGGTGTCGCATCGGTGCACGACGTCTGGATGGGTCGCTGTTGGTCGCCCGTCTGTTGATTCAGTCTCCTTCTCTGTTGATCACATGCATATTTAACCACTACAGGGGAGCAATCTGATTGGTCAAGCGGTCACAGGAATTGACAATAATTGGGTCCGCAGATTGTCTTTGTGATTAGCCTCGGGGCATCTCATTTTTGGGCTGGTCAAGTTTACAATGACAAGGGTCCGGCTGTTTGCCAGGTGTGAAAAAATGCAATTGTTGTGAAGCAGACGTTAACATTAAATTGATGATTTAAATGGACATGGAAGAAAAATTACTTAACATGCCTTCCGGCGGGAATTAACACCTATTCATGGGGTCCCACTGAGCTACGAAATGAAAGGAATATATGGTCCAGATGTGCACAAAAAGATTTCAGAGTGACACATGTGGGAATGAAATTTAAACTTAACATTGGAAAAATATAGAGAAGTTTCAGTTAAATTTGGAAAAAAATACTTTATATTTTGGTTCACTGTGAGACAATATTTACACTGTTACATATGTTAAACACGAGGACACGTCTGAGTGTTATAACCTACTTAGATCATGCCCCATACATATAGTTTGGGGTTTTTAAAATGAATTTTTTTAATTATTTGCTGAACTGCGATCATTTAAAAAACGGACTTTGTGAAAGTACTTCCATCCGGGTTATAACTGCCATATTGAACAGTTACAGTTGGCCACGGACAATTGAAGCATAATCTAATTTTATATACGGAATATCCTATGATAAAAATACTGCTGATGACATTTTCTACATGTTTTATCTGTCCAATCAAAACACTTTTAACAAACTACGAATATACTATTAAGCATCGGAGAATGTGTTACTTCACAAGATTTGTTATCAACGCAGGATGCAAGATGTCGGCAGTGTTGACTGCTTAGCAATCAGTCTAAATTAAAGCGATGTTAACTTCACAAAAGACAGGTCAAGTTAGATTCTGTCTCTTGTATCATAATACACATTTAATTTACAGTCACTTGTCTCACATCGAAAACTGGTTTTAGGGTTTTACTTTTCAAATCTACAAATTTCTCTTTTTTGTGTGTGGCAGTAGTCTTATTTGAAAGAGCTTACGCTTAGGTGCAGGACTTGCCATTGTGATTGACAGATGTCACACGCAGCCGATCTTACTTTGCCATGGTGTGTATTTATAATATACTTGTGTGTACATGTATTAAAAATAGACTAACTCGAAGGGTGTCCTCCCAAAACTTAGACATGCCAAAACTTAGACAGACTAAAACAACATAATACACGGTTCACTGCACAGCTAATCCCCTGCCCCTTACCTTAAGTCCACTGAATGGGCTTGTCCGACTAATTAAGAATAATAAAAAAGTACAAGAGGCATGAGTACATACTGAACAGTTTATTAACATGTAAACATTATTATGATTGTCTTAAGCACTGATTTCATTAAGCTGTCATTAAGCAAGTTTCAGGAGGTGGCCGACAGCATCCAGAAATTCTAACGGTGTTTTCTCTCTGATGAGCAGCTTGTCCTTTAGTCTTATCAGTCTATTCTCTGTCTCCCTGTAAA
>JAULCD010169012.1:0-10893 GCA_032361085.1 Calliostoma canaliculatum
CCCCCCCCCCCCCCCCCCCCCCGACCTCTTAGTCAAAGACCTCTTAGTCAAAGTCCAGCACACTAACCACTGTGCTATCCCCCCACCCATATACCCCCTCCTCTGACCAATGGATTTTCCCCAATGAGGCAATATTCCAGTGATTACTTGTTTGATACCATGCCAATCGAGCTGCCTTGTATCCATGTGACAACAAAGGTCTTCTAGCATGATATCTAGCATCTTTAAGTTGATTCTGAACAGTTCTGTGGCATATGCGACGGTGAGGTAACCACTCTCTCTTCAGAATAGTGCTTGGTGCAAAAGGAAAGCGTTGTACAATCCTCATAAGAGCTGCATCCTCTCCTGCTGACATACAGTGAGGTCTACCAGGACAATTCCTGTCCTTGATAGTCTGATGATGCTTTCGTAACAACCAACTTATGGTTGAAGGATGGTGACCGAGCTACACTGCAATCTCTCATTTTGACATACCGGCATTGCTCATGCCAATAACTTGCCATCCGTTATGAGTTTTCGAGGACCCAATGCTAAATTTTGACAGAGGAAACAATGACTAGTAAGTTTTACTCAATCTAGTGATAGATTTTGAAGACAAAATTTTCACATTGCAAGGGGTACATGCTTTTCTTGTGCTGCAGTTCAGATACATGCATCTTATCATGACTGGTATGGAGGACACATCATGCCATAATTTTCATTTCAAAATTGCCTTTGTGTGTATTTATGTCAAGATGGTTACTTGACAGCTTACATATATAGATGTTGCGATACTTTTTTTCTTTGTGTATACATTCAACAATAAGAACAATCTGACAGAAAGTTCTAATCTGACAAACAAAGAGTACATTGATGTTTATTTTATGTTTATTTCTCAATAGAGCATATATACAGCTGATGATTCAAAACAATACAATCAGCTCCTGGGCCCCGTACCACAAAGCGATCTTAGGCTAAGTTGATAGTAAATGATTTCTGAAACAATGCATACAACTGTCAGTGCAGAGATTGATTTGGAACCGGTCTCGATTTGAAAGCGATCTCTGCGCTACGACAGTCGTAAGCCAATGTTATGTTTAAGCACTTACGATCAACTTAGCCTAATATCGCTTTGAGGAACGGGGCCCAGGTCCCACATCAAAGAGTTTCATTTCACATTGACTTTCCCTTATGAATGAGCTGATGATACATTACAATGGTATGTACAAGTTTTCCTGTGTGGATCTGTGACAGTATACATCAGTCACTCGGGGATCCGTCTGACCACACTAGCGGCCCACTTCACAAAGCCGTTGTAAATTTACAATATCATAAACCATGTCATCGGGCTAATAGTTTAGGTTTACAAATGCCAAAAATCATTGTAAACTGTTTGCTTTCCAAAGAAAAACTTGTTTTTCTTTGGAAAGTGCACAGTTTACAACGATTTTTGGTATTTGTAAGCTCAACCCATCATCCCAGTCATGTGGTTTACGACATCGTAATTTTACATCGTATGTTTACGCCAGCTTTGTGAAACTGCATCCTGGTGTCATGTAAAGTAGAACGTTCCAGTGACAAGTCCTGAAGTTGGTCGGTGTCGAGCCTATGATACATGACAATGGTATGGACAACCATCTTCCTGTATGCTTCTGTAACAGTGTGCATCAGTCACTCGGGAACACTGACCACACCACAGGTCTTGTAAAGTGGTACACTTCACTGGCACACACTCAAGTAGGTAGTCAAGGAGCTCCGGATTCTCATGTGGGCAGTGAAAGAACTGTGAATTACTAGGTGGGCGATGGATGGACAGTATTGTCTTTGTCAGGCTAGAGGGAAGTGTTCACATCCTCTTGTCTATATTTAATTAAAACCTCAAACTGCTGAATTAGTACAGTAGAACTCGGTTAACACTTACAGTGCCGAACTGATTTCTGTAGAAGTTTGACTTTCAAACTGTGACTTCCTAGTGCTGTTGAAAACTTATCTTGTTATAATTTGTTTAAAAGAGCTCCTATAGGAGCTCTTTTAAATAAATTATCACAAGATACGTTTTTAAGAGATTGGAATTTGGACACGGTTAGTATTGTTTGAGACATTGAATTTGGACATTAAAACAAACAAATGTTCCGCTTGGCATAAGGGTTACCCCTTAGCGTGTCGACTCGTTTTAACACGAGATTTTTTAAAACTTAACTTGTGGTAATTTGTTTAGACTTTTTGTGCCGAAATAGAAATTATATAACTTAAAGATATGATGACCTTTTATTCCTTAAAATAAATAAAAAATGTCCTCATTTATATTTTACTAAATTGAGAAAAATTTGTCCATATCAACCAGCTGACTAAGGTGGAATAATTCTTTGCACCCTGATTCCATAATTTTCCAGCGCGTTCTACCAACCAGCCCTTTAACATGTTTCAATCTCCTTTTGTCCACTTTTTGTTTCAGTCTTTTAAAACAATAGTCTTTAGTTCATGAGAACCTCTATCTGTACAAGTCTTGAGTTGGTATCCCCTGGCAACCGATATGGCAACATCCCAGCAAACATGATGACAGCCCTGGCTTGACTTCGAAGGTAATTCAGATACTGTAAGAAAAATAGCCATAGAACAAGTTTATATTTCATAAAACAAACTTCACAATCAAATGAAGGCTGATCAATATTATCTTCAAATGGTAGGATAGAAAAAAATATGTGGCACTCAAAGGGCAATTTTCGAGAGAGAGAATTTTTACCACAAAAGCAACTTTAATTTTTGTACATTGAAAATATAATTCTGGAAGTAGAAAATAGTATTTAGTTTTAAAAATCCATTCTACATTTCTAAATGTGAGAAACATAAAGAGCTGTGTGTGTGAGCTAGTGTGTGTGTATAAGTGACCACTGACCGTGTCTCTGCCTCCATCCTCCAAGCTTCCTCTAGATCCAGGGCTCGGTGTAGGAATACCAGCATTTCTGGTGGAGTAAACAATAGTTTTATTATTAACAAAAATGGAGAAATAACAGAATCTGTAACATACTAAAAATGAAGTTGAAAACTATACATACGGAATGTAGTTTACGAAAAAAGCTATCAAACATACAAACGATATTGACACACTCCTCGGAGAAGGTTTAACAAAAGTTCTGTATGTGCTGTAACAATAGAACAAACCAGGTTCAATCTAGATTGTTCCTGACGTAATAAAGCTGTATAATTTAACCCAAATTAGGCAAGGAGAAAATACACTACTAAACAATAAACAACACGAGTAAATCATGTTTAACATGGTTATATGTTAAAATCCTATCCTGTGGTAATTGGTTGAAAAGAGCTCCTGAAAGGAGCTCTGTTAAACAAATTACTATAGGATAGGTTTTCAAAAGCACACCGTATTCATGGCTTAAAGTCCTACATAAATGACCACGACACTTTTAACGATTTAAGGGTAAATAAAACAGCTCACCGTAGGTTTTTGTATTTGCTGTGTAAAATATTCATTACTGCCAGTAGAATATCTGGTAAACATCTCCGAACCTGTACAGAAAGAAAGCAGAAAAAATTAATACATGAAGCCTCGGATTTGACTGCAGGCAAAGTTGAGTTAGTGAGTAAGTGAAGTAAGTGAAGGTGTGAGTGAAGGAGTCAGTAAAGAAGTGAGTGAAGTGAAGGAGCGAGTGAAGTGAGTGAGTGTGTGAAGCTGTGAATGAATGAAGCGAGTCATAAAATTGTGCTCCCAGTGATCGCGTTAGGAAATAAAATCTTGCGTTTCAAAACGCATGTATAATTTAATTCTGCCTTTTGAAATATTAAATCTGCTTTTCAACACATGGTGTATTTGACACGATTTTACGTTGTTCACATTATTAAAAAACAATCAAAGAAACAAACAATCAAAGCTATATAATCTAGCTAGCCACATGTACTTCATTTTAATAATATGTCGAACATGTTAAACTGTCTTGAAAATACCCAGGATCAAATTTAACCATGTTGATTTCTTTGCATACACTCGCATCAAATTTTACAGACAAAATTTGCTTTATCCTTTCTTTATAAATCCAAGCATTTCAGATGTGCGTTTCATATAGATCTATTGCATCTTTTCTCATTGTGGCTTGACAAATTAAACCAGAGTCCAGAAAGTTTATTTCAATTAAATTTTGTTACCAGGAAATGATTATCGCATGGCATGAATTTGAACTTTAGATTAACCTGACCTTAACCCGATAAATATATTATTATTCGAGAAATGATTTCATTGGTCTAACGTAAACACACAAGTAGTTTTGAATATATTAAAGCTCGGCCTATGACAATAATTTATTTGATTGGCTCACGAGTTTTGCACCCATTCACCGAGTGCAGTTTCGGCAAAACTCGGTTGTTGGCATTATAATATGAAGGGGGGTAACTCTAATTATGATATCAATACGAGATTTATCGCTCGCCTGATGGCAGTGAAATATTCGTTAATTTTCGAAAATTTGCTGATAAAAGGTCCTTTTCCTTGTGTTAGACGCAAACAATATCGTCTTTGTTATTATATATGGACGCTAATCACTTATTTAAATCTGCATTTTAAAAACGTAGCATATTTTATTCTTGCGTTTTTTACATTTTTGTTGTCAGTTTAAAATAAAATAACCAATGAAACAGATGTGGCAGTACTCATTCCTTCTAGAGTTGGTGGGACAAGATGGGTCGGTCATGTGCTGAAGGCGGTAAAGAATGTTCTCACCTCATACACGCCGTTGCTTGAACATCTGAATCAAGTAAGTCATTCACTCTGGCTGTGACATTAATTCTTAACATTAACAAATAAACTTCTTTATATAGATTTCTTAAAAAAAATGTATTTGAATGATCTAAAATTTCAACTATATATGATTTTTATGTTGTTTATAGTTGCATCATCCTGATGGGCCAATGTTGTTTATAGTTGCATCATACTAACTTCATTGCATTCCCTTCACAAGCAGAGTAGCTAAATAATCTAGATCTTGCATGCCTGTCACGTCTTTGTGTATAATTGCTGAGAGCTTGCAATGCTATGGTGATGGTTTCTGTGTTTTTAAAATAAACTATGTGCTTTGTTAACCTTGTTGCATATTAATGTGGTCACTGCATCTTCTCATTCACCTGCTTGCTTTCCTAGTGATGGACCAAAGCTTAAGCACCTCAAAAACAGTATATCAATACATGGGACAAGATCTCAAAGGCAGATTGAACATATTTGAATCAGCCAAGACCAAACTCATTATCAACCTGGTGCAAAGCTTATCTGAGAGATTCGAAATGGATGCGGAGTTGGCCGAAGCATCTTGTATCACCAACCTGAATATTTGGCCACCTGAACCAGTGCAAGGTTCCTACATGCATGCTTTTATAAATCAAACTTTCAGAAAAGATACTGATCATTTAATAATGCTTGAATTTATTGTACATGAATACATGGAAATTCACAAAATTTAATATTTGAAACTTGATTTCAACTGTTTTCAAAGGCAATTATTGACAAAGTACATTCTGTAATAACAGCTGACGTGTAAAATTAAGGTTTCACGATTAAAGTTCATTAATATTATGTTTGTTCTTGATGCATAATAATGTAAATGTGAAAGGTTGAACAGTCATTCTAAAAGTAATTTCAGTTGATCTTTGTTTAGGACTTGGAGATGAGCAGATTGCTGCCCTTTTGACCCTCTTCAAACCATTGCTGGAGTGGACCTGTGGTCAGTGGAGCCAGAGTGGCTGGAACTAAAAGACACAGTTTACAGGTTGGAACCATAATAATAATTAAAGGCACTAAAGAATAGGTCTTTTGGACAGCTATCAGATTCTTGCAACTCTTCTTATATTTCTTTGTTTCCAACTAATCTAAGTATAACATATAGTTAAAATAATTCTTGACAACCAACACCAAAGCCAGGATTTGTGAAAAGGAAATAAAGGTGAGAAAAGGAAAGTACAACAAATGTGCAGGCTCGGGGTATGTGCTTTGACAGAAAGGCAAATGAAAGATGGCATAATGATTGCTTATGAAAAAAAAGTGAGTGCTCGTTTCATACCTTAATGTGATCAGTTCCACGACATAATTATAGCCATTAGGAAAGTAGACAGAGTTAGTTCAAACCACCGATACATCAAGATAATAAAACTTGAGTTATGGTGCCCAAAAGCTACCAGTAGTTGAAAGGAATAAGGTAAGCATTGACTAAAAAGAAAACATACACATCATCATACATACGAGTGTGTATATATATATATATATAATCACTGTCATTATATAACATCAATTTAATTGTCTTAACAATTTTGCAAGCATTTGCATGGTTTAACGTACACTATTATAGTTATTATCTAACTAATTGAAATCTAAAAATAGACTGTATCGATGAAAGTTACACAATAAACAGGGAAAAAACTTAAGAAAATTGAATGAATGAAAAGTTGCTAACAATATTTACCTTGGCTGCAAAGAGTTGACACTGTTGGGTGTATATACACGTGATATTTTACATTTAACAAGCTCATTTGCAAATGTGGTCAACACAAGCGCGCTAGATGCCGCCATCTTCGTCCGCCAGGACACAGCCGTTCAATAGCAGGGCGCCGTTCAATAGCAGGGCGCCCGCTATCTTGAACATGCCTCAGATCACTGCATAATGAGGGATATCGTAACTATTCATGATTCACTTTGTCTTGCCCAAAACGACATCGTTTTTTGCTGGCTGTCAAGCCACATGGGCATTAGAGGGCAACAGCAAAATTAGCTTTAAACGTTGAAAACATTTCATCTACTAAAGTTCCATATTCGGACAGCAAACCCGCCATTATAACTTGCTTAAAACAACGCTGGAATTACCGCTAGGATGACCAACATAGAAACAAAACCTTTGCTTGGATATCAACCTCTTGCACAGTTTTCTCGTCATGAGACTGTTGTCCTACGACGGTGTCGTATTGGGCACACTTACTTCACTCATTCATTTATTTTAAAAGGGAAAGACCCCCCATGTTGTGTTCCTTGCCAGTGTCCCTTGACTGTGAAGTACATTCTTCTCGAGTGTGGGGACACTGGACAAATCTTTTTAGCCACGTTTGTGGTTTTTCAGTTCTATCATTTTTAAGGGAGATTAACCTTTTTCATAAAATGTGATTTTTATTGAAAACCAAAAAAGTTTAAAAAAAGGTAAAATAGAATTAAAAAAAAGAGAAGTTCATTGCCCCTAGTTGTGGACTTCGTGGACTTGTGGTTTTTGTTGTTTTTTCTTTGGTAGTTTGTTTTTTTCTTGTTGAACTTGTTCTCGCCGCGGATAGCTGTAATATTGCTCATGCGGCGTTAACTAATAACCAATAATAATGTGATTGCTTTAACAGGAAAAATGCTTTGACGAATCCACACGGATATGTTTTTAAACTGAAATTAATTCACCGCAACTTTGCATTAATTTTATTCAAATATTTATTCATTTTAAGTTGATTTTTTGAAGTTATTATGAGCTTAAAAGTAAAACCTTTCGTAAGAATGTGTAGAACTTTATTAGAAAATTGCTACTTTAAATGATACAAGCAGAACAAGTTTTTCACATTACTTACCATTTGACAGATAATTATGGATCATAATGTGTGCATAGCAAGCCTCCGTTCCTCAAAGCAATCTTTTAAGCTAAGTTGATCTTAAGTGCTTAAATATAACACTGGCTTATAATTGACGTAGCGCAAAGATCGCTTTGACAGTCGTAAGCTTGTAATAAGAACAAACTCAAGGGAACTTTGTTTTAAAAAATCAATTACGACCAACTTAGCCTAAGATCGCTTTGAGGAGCGGGGCCCAGAACTCTTCAGAGAACACTGCACAGCTTTCGACGTTAATTTTAAAGTAAATATTCTACTGAACGAAAAACGCCAATGAATACAGTGTGAAAATCACTGCAACTTCAGACGGTCATAAAGGCCATCGTAAAATTCAGACTTAAGTGAGAGACGAAGCAAATTGACCCAGCAGATGAAGTTTACTTATACACCACCCTTCAATATAATTAACTTGCCCGATAATGAAACGTGCAAACAAACGCGTGGCTTGATATTTGCATTGTGTGTCTGGTGCAACTGTGTGTTGAAACATACTTCATCCTATTTGACTCATAACTTTACAAAAAAACGATTCTCCAAGCATATATGCAATTTGGCGCATGCCAAATTTATATTAACTAAGGTAGATAATATTTTAAAGATCTAGGGAGGCTGGAAAGGTAACACATCAAGGCCAGAGAATAATGTTAAAATAGTTTCTGACAATACAACTTCTTCGGAGCAAAAACGACAAAGGTCAATTAAGAACATATTGATAATCATTATGATGGTATTGTTGATTATCAGTAAGTCTTTTATCAACCTTTTTGTGCTTGATATAAAGTCCTTACTAATCCTAAAATGGCCACCCTCACATTTTAAAATGGAAATCATTGGCAGTTTGAAAACTTGGAAAACAGTTTTGATTTAATACTGGTATAACAAAGTATGTATTCATATTTACATAATAATTCTAAAAAGATATGTGCATGATACTGTTTTTGTGTTTTGAACTTTACGCCCTTTTTCAAATTAGTACTTCTTATTAAGAATACTCATAACATTTCAAAGACACCCTATCAATTAGTTCAACAGTTCGAAAACTGATTTTTTATGATTACTAAAAGGATATTGCAATGTATGTGTGCATTTTATTTTATACAATGAATCAAACAGACGCCAATTACCACAGCACTTGGGACTAAACGATTTGTACAAGTATATCGAAGCTGGAGCATGTCGTAGGTTTCTTTAAACAAGCAGAAAAATAAAATAAGTATGGACAAGGTGAAGACGACACCTCACTTGTACAACAAGTTGCCACTATTTATAATCCTAAAAAACATCATTTGTGAAGCAAGTTCCTACTATTCATAATCCTAAAGACATCTTATTTTCTAAGCAAGTTCCCACTATTCATAATGCTGAAGTCATCTCATTTGTAAAGCAATTTCCCACTATTTATAATCCTATTACAAATCTAGAACAACCACAAAATTCTTCTCATTCGTTTGAAATAAAAATTCTGACTGTTCCGTGAAGCAATATAATAGTATTAATACAACTGGGGACACTGATTCGGTGTGAACTAAAGGCGGAAATCCATGCAAACAAGATAAAGTACATCGGGATAGTCTCAAGTCAATAGTACGCTGTAACAATATTACATCAAAGCAACGCTGCTTTTGATTGAATTTGTCAGGGATGATGCTCACATAAAACACATTGCATTCAATCCACGTAAACAGTTAGAACTGTGATTAGAGTTTTGCTTGTCGGTGAAGTCTGTTGAGTTTCCGTTGCTCTGGGCCCTGTTCTTTAAAGCGATCTTAGACTAAATTGATCGTAAATGCTAAAATATAACATTGACTTACGACTATCGTAGTGCAGACATCGCTTTAGAACTGGTGCCTTTCAGCACCGGTTCCAAATCGATATCTGCGCTACGACAATCGTAAGCCTATGATGCCACAGGGCAGGCATTGTTTCAAAAAACACTTACGATCAACTTATCCTAAGATCGCTTTGAGGAACGGGGCCTGGTAAATATATAAGAAACGGGGGCAGCTTCCCCTGATTGCTGTTCCTGGGATCGACCTCCAGGTCTGGGAATGTTTCGGCTTGGAATCAACAGGAATACAGATAAGAACTTGTTCAGACAAAGGCCGTGCTCAATCTGCTGACACGTGCTATAGTCTATTGGTAGAATTGATTTTAATTAAAGTGGATGTAAACACTAAAACACTTTTTAGGCTGACATATACTGGTTCAACGGCTTTAGTTTATACATACCAATGCTGTGGTCTGTTTGGTTTACAAATACTAAAACTGTTGATTAATGTGTCATTTCCAATTAAAAACAAATCCAAAATTGTTGTACATGTTTTGGTCGGTTAAATATATTTTCTTTTCTAAAAAAAAAGATGATTGGCAGACAAGTCATTATATATAATGGCTTATGTAAGTGTCTCTCCACAATATGTTCATACATTAAGTTATAGCAAAGGAATATCATTGATGGTTCACTATTAAGTGACAAACACTTCATAAATGGACAATTGAGCACACGACTAAACCTACTAAATACCATATTACGGTTTGCAAGTAAGCTTATTGTGAATATAATTAAATTGAAATAGTACTGATTACCTCAAATGTGATGATTTGAAATGTGAATGTGTCGCCAAGGCCGCGTTTCTCAATGCGATCTTAGTGTTAAGAGTTGTTGTAGCGCAGGGATCAATTTAGAAACGGTGCTGAATAGAACGTTTCTGCGCTACAACAATGTTTTATTTAAGGACTTACGATCAACTTAGCCTAAGATTGGTTTGAGGAAAACGGCCGTGGTAAACATTGTTAGTAATACACTGGATTTCATTCCATAAAAATATTCGAGGACTATGTCCTAGCGCCGACCAAATCTAAAAAGATTGTTTTGGTTGTTCGCTGTTGCAAATGTAATCATTGCAACTACTACAAAAACACCACACGACAACCTTAACACTTTTAGGTCACACGTGAGACAATAAAACATTAACGTTTTAATTCAACATGTTTAAACCAACATACGATGTCACTAGCGCTTTAAGTACATTATCTACCAGGACAGATTCTGATGTACACAAAGCCAGTGCAAATAAGAAACATGTAATACCCAGCATGTACCACAGGCAACTAGGACTCAACAGCACCGGGCCCATATTGGCAAATACCCACACTTGATTGATTGATTGATTGAAATAGAGTTTTACATGGCTTTCAGCTATATCGTCATGTGGTGTACAAGAGGCACACAGAGGGAGTAACAAATGAGAAAAAGAGAGTGACAGAAAGAAAAGCTACAGCAAA